>ML822660.1:33423-53145 GCA_009831015.1 Picea engelmannii | reverse complement strand
TTTTATAATTCAGTGAAAGATTCGCCAATATTTTACAAGATTTTATAATTCAGTGAAATATTCGCCAATATTTTACAAGATTATATAATTGACTAAAATATTCGCCAAAAAATTATATATACATTTTATATTATTGATAAAATCGCCTTCAATTTTCCCTATGTATCATGGGGATTCGCCCATTTATTATACATATAAATTTAGGGGGGGTTCTTAAAATCACCCCTGCAAGGATCTTAATCTCTTGAGCTAGATTAGATATTTCAAGCCTTCAATGGCCCCATAATGCTTTACACGGGTCTCATTTTCTCTTTATTCGCAGGTCGTATGGAACCCGCAGCCCCTTCCTTAGCACTTTTGCAAGCTCCTAGTTTCTGGGCACTAACTCCTCTCCACTAGTCCCCCTCCTTCACATGACCTTGGGATATGGTATGGGGCTAAGCCTCAAAATGCCTAGCACTTCAAGTTTTGGTTTCCTAGCATGCAACTGATTCCTTTCTATGCAAACTCCGAACGACGGAGTTACTCAGAACCATATCTACGGTTCTCGCCCCTTTCGACAACCAACGGTGGCGATCTCTTCACGCTTCGCAACTTCAGGTTTTGGCTTCCTTGAGTGCAGTTGTTCTCTTTCAAAAAAAACTACGAAATTGCAGACTTACTCAGAACCAGATCTATGGTTCATGCCCCCTTCGACAACCAATGGTGGAAATCTCTTCATGACTTCGGGTTTTGGGATTTTTGAATCCTCGACACTCTAAATCCTCCGATCTGTGAATCCCTAAAAGAACTCGACTAACGATCGCGTGACTTCCCTAGATTTGACAGCTTTGGACGATTTCACTACCTTTGAACGGATCTAGGTTCCACATGGACTTTGGGTTTCATAACTTTGGAATATTGGCTTCCCCTCAAACGTACACCTCCGAATATGCAAAGTCCAAAGGACTTTGAGGTGTAACCTCCCCACTCCTTTTTGATATTTAAAGGATGTTCGTGGTCCCAATTCCTTTCGAAGGGATCTCAACTATCACTTCGCAACTTTCAACATATTTCCCCCTTCTTGTTGATTCTTGGTTGCTATCTCTCCTCAGCTTGATTTCGACACACTCCTTGCAAACTAGGAATATCCGACGAATTTCGGACTTAGTGATTTCTTCGAAAGAAACATCTTTACACAATCCTTGTGCTTCGCAGTCTTGTTCTCAACACTTAGTCAATTCTTAGAATATGTTCACTCCTTGCAACATATTCTTACGTGATACTTAGCTTATTGCAGATGACTGTGCACGTCTTGTAGCAGTCACTTTGCACTCCTTGCAAAGATAAAGTTTCGCGCTATTTACCTTGAACAACAATCCCTCTTGAATCATATACTCTTTCCACTGGCTCTTGTGTCTCAACACATGAGTTTTACATGCTTCATATGCTTCCTTGAAGTCTGGATCATCATTGTACATTTCCTTAAGGTGTCCAAACCCTAAGGTCTTCACCTGAAACTCCTGCAGAATCAAACATCTCCTGCTCAATGCATCAACAACTTTGTTAGCATTTCCAGAAATATGCTTTATGAAAAAAGTAATATTTTTCATAAACTCAATCCAATTTCCATGTCTCTGATTCAATTTTTCCTGTCTAGTTATGAATTGTAAATCCTAGTTACTGCTATACAAGACAAATTAATTTGGAACAAGGTAGTGCCTCCATTTCTTCAAGGCTTGAATTATGGCATAGAATTCTTTATCATATGTGGAGTACTTCCTCTTCATCTCATTCATCTTCTCACTGAAATATGCAACTGGTTTATTATCCTGGCTGAAGACTACTCCAATTGCAACTCCACTTGCATCACATCTCACTTGAAATGTCTTCCCGAAATTTTGCAAGACCAGAATTGGTCATTTTGTTATCTTCTCCTTCATTATATTGAAGCTCCTCTTGACCTCCTCTGTCCATTTAAAATACTCGTGCCTCTTCTTCACTGCATCCATGATTGGTGCACAAATTCCACTGAAATCTCTAATGAACTTCCTGTAGAAACTCGCTAATCCATGGAAGCTTCTTACTTCAAACATACTCCTTGGTGATTTCCATTCTTTGATTTCTTTCACCTTTTATGGATCCATCTTCAATTCATTTGACAAGATCACATAAATCAAGTAAATGAGTTATGTCTTCATAAAAGAGGACTTCTTCATATTTATCAACAACTTCTCCTGTTGTAGTCTCCTCATCACTAATGTCATATGTCTCAAATTCTCCTCTTTAGTCTTGCTAAATACTAGTATATCATCCAGATATACAACCACAAACTTGCCAATGAAATATTTCAGTATTTCATTCATCAACCTCATAAAAGTACTCATGGCATTTGTTAATCCAAATGGCATAACAAGCCACTCATACAACCCTTCATTTGTCTAAAAGGATGTTTTCTATTCATCACCTTCTCTCATACTTATCTAGTGATATCCACTTTTCAAATCTATCTTAGAAAATAAATTTGCTCCACTTAAAAAATCCATTAAGTCATCAATTCTTGGAAAAGGAAATATATACCCGATGGTGATATATTTAATGGCTCTCGAGCATGTACACATCCTCCATCCTCCATCCTTCTTTGGACTCAACATATTTGGTATTGCGCATGGACTCAAGCTCTCTCTAACCAAACCCTTCTCTAACAAATCCTGGACTTGGTTCTTTACCTCCTCATTCTCTTGAAGTGTCAATCTGTATTCTTCTTTATTTGGCAGGCTTTCTCCTGGTATCAAATCAATACAACGGTTGATACTTCTGATGGGTGGTAATGAGTTAGGAAAATCGTCCACTACTATGTCAACAAAATTATCCAATAGTTCCTTAACTTCTTTAGGAAAATCATCCATCGAAGTACTTGTAAGCAAAACCCTGGGTTTCCTCACCACAACAAACATCATCTCCTATTCATTCTTGACTTCTCTTAGGATTTCCTTCCCACTCATGAGAAGTATTCTTGTGTTGGCTTCCTATTTTAAATTTTTCTCCTCTATTGGAAGCAACATGTGTGTCCTACTGTTCTTCTCCAAGGTGTAAGCATTTTTTCTCCCATCATGAATGATATTTCTGTCAAACTGACATGGTCTTCCCAACAAAACATGACATACATCCATGGGAATCACATCACACAAAATTTCACCTCTATATCCTCCTATCTTAAATTCAACGAGGCATTATTTAGTGACCATTACCTAGTGTCCTTTCTGCAACCATGAGACTTTATATGGATTTGGATGTGCAGTTGTCTCCAGTTCCAATTTTTCCACCATCTCTTTGCATACTAAGTTGTCAGTGTTCCCACTATCAATTATCACCTTGCATACTCTGTATTTAGTCTTGCAAGAGGTACTAAATAGATTGTTCCTCTGCACCATCCTTTCAATTTTCGACTATGGTTTTAAGAGAGCCTTTCTCAACATAAGGGTAGTTCCATCCTCTGCACCTTCCACTTCAACGTTCCTTTTCTGTGCTTCTGAAATGTGAGCTTTACCTCCTCCTTGTTTCTTTCTCTTGGGACATTCCCAAGACATGTGTCCTATATTTCCACAAGAATAACACCTTACTTCTTCTCCTCTCCTTCTTCCTCTTACTCTACAAGAACTTCTTCCACCACCTTGTCTTCCTCGGGAACTTCATCCTCTTTCTGAGTGACTGTGTGGTTTCTTTGTCTTGTCTTTCTATTTTTGTGTCTTATCATTGGCAACTCCCTTGCCTTTTCTTGGGCTTCTACCTCTGTTTCGTTGACTCTGTTTCCTGGCCAAATTCTCCTCTACCTTCAGAGCAATTTGATAAGAATCCTCTAATGTCCTTACTGATATCATGCTAATCTCATCCTGCATTTCATACCTCAGGCCATTTATATACCTCGAAACATTTTCCTCATCCTTCTCTTGCTACAGTCCTGATGTTTAGGTTGTAGAATTCCTCCGTGTACTCTTTCACTATCATACCCTTCCCCCCTAGGTTCGACAACTTCCTGAACATACTTATCTAATAATATTTGGGCATGTATTTATCCTTCATCTTGGCTACCATCCTGTGCTAATTCTTTTTCTTATGTTTGCCTTTACTTCTCCTTTTAGCCTACAGTTCATTCCACCACAATGTTGCATTTCCTTTCATTATGGTGACAGCATGTCGCACCTTTTTCTCCTCATCGACATCTTCATAGTTGAAATATTTTTCCATGGATCTTATCCAATCTAAAAATTCTTTAGCATCCAGGTTTCCTTCATACATTGGGATCTCTATAATTTCTTTATCTCCTAATTTAACAATTGTTATCAGCAAGCGTTCCTCAACAACATTTTCCCCTACAAATTCTTCGACTTCTACTTCTTCACTTTCCGCATCATTGATGTCCCTAGCATCATGTGCTCTCCTCTTCGTTTCCTCCATCACCTCTAATCTTGTATGAAGCCCTCGCATTTCTCTTTCTACAACGTGATTGGCTATAGGTGGCTCCACATGTGGCTCCACATGTTTCCTTGGTGGCATTTTGTTGACTGTCTCTCACACATAGAGTACACCTTCGAGCTCTTCTTCGTTTCCTGAAAACAATTTCACACTCTGATACCACTTGATGCAGACCCTCGTTCTCTCCTAAAGAGTCTACGACCTCCTGGTCAAAGATCTTAATCTCTTAATCTAGATTAGTTCTTTCAATCCTTCAATGGCCCTGGAACGCTTTACACAGGTCTCTTTCTCTCTTTATCCATATGTCATATGGAACCCATGGCCCCTTCCTTAGCGCTTATACAAGCTCCAATTTTTTGGGCGCTAGTTGATCGCTAGCTGATCTCTGCTAGTCCGCCTCCTTCACGTGACCTCAGGATATGGTCTAGGGATAAGCCTCCTAGCTCTTTGCAACTTTGGGTTTCGGCTGCCTAGCATGCAACTGATTCCTTTCTACGCGAACTCTGAAAAATGGAGTTACTCAGAACCAGATATATGGTTCTCGCCCCTTTCAAAAACCAACAGTGGTGATCTCATCATGCTTCGAGACTTCAGGTTTCAACTCCCTTGAGTGCATATGGTCTCTTTCTACGTGAACTCTGAACCTGCGGGGTTACTCAGAACCAGATCTACAGTTCACGCCTCCTCCGACAACCAACAGTGTCGTTCTCTTCGCGACTTTAAGTTTCAGGATTTTTGACACCTTGACACTCTAAATCCTCTGATTTGCGAATCCCCGAAAGAAATCAAGTAAAGATCATGTGAATTCCCCAGATCTGATGGCCTGGGATGATTTCACTCACTTTGAACGGATCTAGGGTCTATATGGACTTCGGGTTCTGTAACTTCGGAAGATTGGCTTCCCCTCAAATGGAAACCTACGAATATGCAAATTTTGAAGGACTTCAAGGTGTAACCTCCTCGCTTATTTTTGAGATCTAAAGGTTGTTCATGGTCCCTATTCCTTCCGAAGGGATCTCAACCGTCACTTCGCAACTTTCAACATATTTCCCCCTTATTGTTGATTCTTGGTCTCTATCTCTCCTGATCTTGATTCTGACACACTCCTTGCGAACTTGGAATCTCTGACGAATTCCAGACTTAGTGATTTCTTTGAAATAAATATCTTTATGCACTCCTTACACTTCGCAGTCCCGTTCTCGGCACTTAGTCGATTCTTCAAATCTGTGCACTCCTTACAACATATTCTTATGCAATACTTAGCTTCTTGCGGACAACTGTGCACACCTTACAGCAGTCACTTTGCACTCCTTGCAAAGGAAACGTTTCATGCTATCTCTCCTGAGATTCTGAGTCAAAATAGACTCTATCTATGCACTCCTTGCGAACTGTATGCACACCTTGCATGAGATCAATGAAGAGAAACAATTGAAACTTATCTAAACACTTCACAGGTTCATATACTCAACAACATAATTCATTCATTCATGAAAACAAAATAACGAGGAATTGTAAGCAGTAGCAACACCATGAATTGAATCAATTTTCCTCTGTTATATTCATTCAAAATTAAAATCGCTACAGGTATGATAAAACAACAACTAAAAACTCAACAACTAAATCACAGCAATATCCTACTAACTTGCAGTCGCCTCATTTTGGCATACAAAACCTCTATTTATTTCAAAGAGTTCTTAGGTTTCCCCCCGACTACTCGTCTACTGGAGAAAAAAACCTAACTGCTACTTAATTTCTTTTACATTAAAGTCTAGGAGTGAAACTCCCAGATCGTTCATGGTCATTCAACACCCAAGCATTTGATCTTTTTTAGTTTCTGATCATTTCAAATCAAATATTTGCAGGAAATGCCAGTGGTTAGGATTCTAAAATGAATCTTACGACGTGCTAAGGTGTTGAGTTGTCGCTCCATGTAGGCTTGTTGATGATTATCCTAAATCATTTTCTTCCTCTTGTCCCCCCTAGATCTTCATTATATTCCCTACATCTAAGGCACTATTGATCACATGATCTAGGTGGATATTGGTGGCCACCCACCTATTAAAACTGGCTCCTCGTATCCGTTTTTGTTCAGCTTGTCTTTATGTACTGCTTTATAATTGTGAGTTCTACACTTCTAGGGTTGTTTGAAGCCTCACACATTATCCAGGTGGATCCGGGTGGCCTCTCGCATAATCCAACTAGATTATTTTGTATGTTTTCATGTCAAGACATCTTGTTGTACTTTCATGGCTGTTTTGGGTCCCTAAACATATTTTTTGTCTTGCCATAGTCAGATTGTAGATGGAGTCAGAGTCCTATGGATGAATGCGTATCTCTCTAAAATACCTTTCCAATGGGATATCACGCACCTAAAACAGAGGTCGTATGCAAAATTTATGACCCTAGGAAGTTGAGGTACCAGATTACACAAACTTACCCATAGGGCCCACATGACTTTTGGCGTTTCATATTCTAGAATTAGGTTTTTGAATGTATAGGGCTTTTTCATTCATGAGTAACATGAAAAGGGCCTATGGAGCCTCATTGTGATCCATTATGATCATACAGATGTGTGTAGTAGCCACATCTCTTCTCAGAGATAGCTACAACCATTCGAGCAAGTTTCAGTTCTGCAGTTTTATAGTTTCATCCTATTTCATTATTTAATATAAGATATTGTTCACTGGATATTTGTGCTATTCTTCCCATCTCTGTGTTTATTGTATTTAGTCTATTAATCAATTCATTCTGCTCCTAAATCTGGATCAGTGGTATCAGAGCAATCTTCTCTTCATTTATTTTTCTTCGTGCATGTCCCTGACAAGGTCTGGATACAAGAAGTTGGGACTCAAACCAATCGAGCCATTACCAAATTAGTCACGTCAATCCAGACAAAAACCCATGGGAGATGAAAAAAATATGATGGAGCACGAGATCCTATTAAAATGTTTCTCGAGGAATAACTTGTGGGACAAAGGAACGAAAAGATGGACAACTTCACGCAGATCCTTCGACAGTTGCCCACGGGAGAAGCATCTTCATCAAGCGACCATGCAACCCCCTTCAAGGTACAAGTAAATTTTTATATTCCATTATTTTAAGGATTGATAGATGAAAATGTTGTAGATAAATGGTTAAATCTACTCGAAGGATATTTTTCGGTCCACAATTTTTCCGATAGAGAAAATATCACTTTTGCATTCCTCAAGGTCATTCCCCATGTTAAATACTAGTGGGATACTTAATCTGAGCAAAGGTTCGTGGAGGAATATGCAATTTTTGTGGTGGCCCCTACATGGGATTCCTTAGGGGATGCCATTAAAGAACATTATTACCTTTTTGGAAGCTATGAGGACCTGTACACTAGATGGACCACCCTATGTCAAGAAAGGGACCAGAGAGTACTAGACTTCACCAATATCTTCCATACCCTATGCACCAAATTGGGTATCAAATATTCTAAGTGTCATCTGGTGCTCAAATAATGAGGTTTTTTTCATATATACATTCAAATAGAAATGGATTTCTTGGATATCACCTCCTTGGGCACGACTTATAGATACGCTACCAAGAATGGGCAGAAATTTAAGCAGAAACGATGAGAATTTGTATCTACAAAACCATCACAGCTGAAGCAGGGAAAAGGAAAGCCCAACCCACATAGCAAGGGACCAAGTCAAGCTGGATTCCCTTAGGACAATCCGTCTAATCCACAACACAAGAAGGTAAATGAGAAGATGAAGAAGGACATGAGAAAATGGTGTGAGTACCATAAACATCCTTGGCACAACACTGATGAATGTTTCTCCAAGAAGTTCCTTGTGGTCGAGATGAAGTCTTCTGAGTCAGAAGTTGATTATGATTCTGAGTCAAATCCTGAAGGAGGGAAGCGGATTGTTGATTCTAAACCTAGTTCCACGGTTGCTACCACTAAAGTTCGGCCAAGCGAACCAGAAGAACCAGAGGAAGGAGAATGCCTATTTCACTCGCAGATGTGGGTCAAGGGGGCTCTGATTCATTTCATTGTCGATGATGGTATTTAGAAGAACTTGATTTCAGTAGAGGTTTTCAAGCGGTTGGACCTGCCAACGACACCGCACCCACAACCATACACCATCGGTTGGCTTTGTCAAGGAAGAGATCTCCATGTTAGCCAACAATGTCATCTTCCCTACAACATCTAGCCTTTCAAAGATGAGGTATTGTGTGATATTTCTCCCCTTGAAGTTTGTCATATTCTTTTAGGAGAACAATATTTGTGGAAGAATCATGTTGTGTATGAGTCTAGACCCCGCAGTGTTATTATTACTTTGGGTAGACAATTGTACAGGATCCTAGAGCTGGCACTACCTACTGTTATTTCTTTAATCTCTGCTAAGCAATGCAGTAAGTTCATTTCACAGACCGAGAAGTTTGTCTTCTTTGTGATCCGTGCTCACAGTAAGAAAAAGGTGGTCGTCACATCCGTGGCCTCTACACAACGCATCTCTTTGCAGAAAAATCAAGTGGATGGGATCGTGGAATAATACAGAGACATCTTCACCTCACCTACAGTGGTACCGACAAATTGCCAAGTCAAGAATCCAATTGATATGATCCCTGACGCACCTCTACTGAATGGGCCAGTCTATCAGTGCTCACTGATGGAGAATCATGAAATCAAGCATCATATACAAGAGCTTCTTCCAAAGGTGTATATCAGACCCAACTCCTCCCCTTACGAAAGCTCGGTTGTATTGTTGCAGAAGAAGGATGAGACTTGGAAACTCTGCATTGATTACAAAACCTTAAACAAAATCCTGGTCTCGAACTGCTACCCCATTCCCAGGATTGATGGCCTTCTTGATCAACTCAAGGGGGGAAAGTTATTCAACAAGATTGACCTGAAGTCTGGCTACCACCAGGTTCCCATCGAACCAACTGATGTCTGGAAGACAACGTTCAATTCTAAAGAAGGTCTCTATGAATGGCTATTCATGCCCTTTGGCTTAACAAATGCACCGACCACTTTCATGAGGTTGATGGATGATGTATTGAGACCCTTCTCCAAATCCTTTTTTGTAGTATATTTGGATGACATCCTCATCTTCAATAGAATGTGGGAGGAGCACATGTGGCATATTCAACAGGTTTTGAGCACTCTGCGGCAGCACAAGATTTATGCCAACATGGAAAAATGTTCTTTTGGCATGAACAAGGTCCAATACTTGGGCTACATTTTTTATGAGCATGGGGTACATGTTGATCCAACTAAGATCCAAGTCATCCATGACTGGCCAACCCTGACCACACTGACCGAGCTTCAGAGCTTCTTAGGACTAGCAAATCTCTACCAACGGTTGGTGTTGGGATTCTCCCATATTGCATGGGCCCTTAGCCAGGTGACCAAGGGAGGTGGTAGGGACAAGTTTGTGTGGGGGAAGGAGAAGCAATGAGCATTCGATGATCTAAAACATCGCTTCTGCTCAGCTCCAGTACTCTCCTTGCCTGATCTACAACAACCATTTGAGATTGAGATTGATGCATCTGACTATGTTGTGGGTGCAATTATCACTTAGCATGGGAATCCTGTGGCATACCATAGTGAGACACTCTCTGATTCTATCCGTAAATACCCCACCTATGACAAGGAAATGTATTCCATTGTACAAGCTTTTCGTCAATGGAAACATTATATTTTGGGAAAAGAGACGATCATACACATTGATCACAAGCCTCTGCATTTCATACAGACATAGGGGAAATTACAGAACGACCACCATCATAAGTGGTCCACCTACCTGCAACAGTTCCATATCAACATCAAGTATAAGACAATTGTCTCCAATCATATCGTTGACTGCCTCAGTTGGCCTCCTATGGCTGCCCTCACCACTGTGCTACAGTCCCGTGGACATGAAGCATTAGAGTGGCCCCAACTTTATCAGCAAGATCCGAACTTCGCCACCACATATCATCTCTTGGGTACAAGAGCCACTGTCATTGATTTTCACATTCATGACAAACTCTTATGCCACCTTTTCCAACTCTGTGTTCCTACAACCAAGCATGCAAAGCTCATTTGGGAAGCCCTCTACAATTAGATGGCAGGACATTTTGGTGTACAGAAAATTGTGGTCGTACCTCAAAAAACAATTATTAGACAAAACTTTGACATGACATCAACAAGTATATCAGATCTTGCACTGCTTGTGCCATTGCCAAGCCAGCCATCAAGAAGCAAGGCTTATACACCCGTCTTCCTATTCCCTATAAGCCATGGGAATCCATCTCAATGGAACACATGTATGGTTTTCTTTCCACCAAGCACGGAAATGACTGTGTGTTTGTGGTCATTGATCGGTTTTCGAAGATGGCCATCCTCAGAGCCTGTAATAAGAATGTCACAATGACATATACTACCAAGCTCTTCTTCGAATGAGTCTGGGTCCACTTTGGGATACCATAGACCATCATATCCGACTGAGACAACAGGTTCCTCAACACCTTTTGGTTGAGTCTTTGTTCTCTGTTGGACACCAAGCTCACAAAATCCACTACTTTCCACCCCCAAACTGATGGTCAAACCGAATTCGTCAATCAGATGATTGTGCACATCCTATGCATGTAAAATTCTAAGCATCCCCATACATGGGACGAGACTCTCCCATATGTCCAACACAACTACAATAGGGCTCTCCATAGTTCCACCGGCCATAGCCCATTTCAGGTGGGTCTGGTATTCCAACCCTTGGGACCCATTGATCTTGCACTTCCCCTTGACACCATACAAACAAAATCTTCCCATGATCGATCTGCAATCAACAAAGCCACCAAATTCATTGAGCGGATTCATCACATCCGCCAACAGGTCCAGGATATTTTGCAAAAATCTAATGCTAAGTACAAGTAGTGCCATGATCAACACAGGGTACCACAATAGTTTCAATTTGGCAACAAAGTCTGGTTACATTTGTAGAAGGAGTGTCTCATTAGGCCCCATTGAAAGCTTCTCCCACTTCGTTATGGGCCTTATACTATCACCAAGGTTGTGGGTAGAAATTATTTTGAGCTCAACACTCCACCCTTCCTTGGTCTGCATCCAGTATTCAATGTGGACCTCCTTAGGCCATATTTTCCACCACTATTGGATACCTCTAAGATTGTTGAACAATTCAAAATGAACAGAGCTCAACACTGACTGCATGGAACAAGCATCCACCGATGAGATTGTGGACACATAGGTCAATGGCACTCGCCAACAATGGATCCAGCTTTATTGGGTTGTCAAGGCAGGGTAACTCCTACACCAAGGCAAGTGGCTGACCCAGGGCCAAATCTAGTAGAATTTTCCTCACCTGATGGGGGAACTCAATGCAATAGAGACCATTTCTTTCTAAGGGGTAAGGATTGATCCATGTGGATATTGGTGGCCACCCACCTATTCCAACTGGCTCCTCGTGTCCGTTTTTTTCAGCATGTCTTTCTGTACTACTTTATAATTGTGATTTCTACACTTCTTGGGATGTCTGAAGCCTCACACATTCTCTAGGTGGATATAGGTGGCCTCTCGCCTAATCGAACTGGATTTTTTTGTATGTTTTCATGTCACCACATATTGTTGTACTTTCAGGGTTGTTTTGGGGCCCTAGAATGCAGACAGAGTCAGAATTTGATGAGGAAATGTGTAGTTATTTGAAATACCTTTCCAACAGGCTATCACGTGCCTAAAACGAAGGTCATATGAAAACGTTAGGACCCTAGGAAGTTGAGGTACCAAATTACAACAACTTACCCATAGGGCCCACATGAATTTTGGTGTTTCACCTTCTAGGGTTAGGTTTTTTGATGTCTAGGGTTTTGGCATTCATGAGTAATATGAAAAGCGACTATGGAGCCTCATTGTAATTCATTCTTCTCATATGGATGTGCATAACAACCACATTTCTTTTCAAAGATAGTTACCACCATTCAAGCAAGTTTCAGTTCTGCAGTTTTACAGTTTCAACCTATTTCATTATTTAATAGAAGATTTTGTTCACTGGATATTTATGTTATTCTTCCCATCTATGTTTTTATTGTATTCAAACTGTTAATCAATTCATTCTTCTCCTAAATCTGGATCATCTCATATCCAAAATTCTTTCCAAAAATAATATCAAAATTGTCTTCAATCATTTCAAAACTCTCAATCAATCCTTCATATCTGTCAAGGATAAATCTGACCCAATGCTCAACCCAGGAGTTTATCAAATTCCTTGCTCCTGTAGCAAGTCATACATTGGTCAAACTAGGAGATCCTTTAAAGCCCGTCTCAAAGAACATGTAGCTGACAAAACCCACAATCCCATCTCTAAATCAACTATTGCTAAACACTCCTTCAATTCTAAACATCTAATTTATTTTTACAAAACCAAAATCCTTACCTCAACACCCCATTATTGTTCTCGTTTCATACACGAAGCTCTCGAGATCGAAAAGCATCCTAACAATTTTAACCGTGAAGACATGTATAAACTTAGTCAACCCTAGAAACATGTCATTCAACACATCGGACAACCAAACTAAACTTTCTTATGGATTTTTTGTTCCACTCTTTCCTCATTCATTCCCACACAACCCCCCTGCCCTCCTCACTTTCCTTTGTCAGAAATTATGGTGTTTTCAATCTCTAATCGATAAATTTTTAGCATACTAAATCC
Organism: Picea engelmannii; assembly: GCA_009831015.1. NCBI lineage: Eukaryota > Viridiplantae > Streptophyta > Pinopsida > Pinales > Pinaceae > Picea > Picea engelmannii. Next base: position 40,009 of record ML822660.1, on the reverse strand, counting down.
ATAATTATCAATTTAATCATCCTAAATCCATGATTTTCAATTATTCTTATTCCTAACCTCTAATTAATTCTAAGGACATTAATCATAATCATCAATTATATAATTATTATTAACTAACCATTCTTTTAAATTTATTATTCAAGATTATCTACCTTCCTAAATACTATATATCTATTATTTTCCCTAAATGTCATATTATCTTCACCTTTATATAACCCCTTACCCCAACACTCTTTTCATACTTATTACTTCAAGAGTCCCTCATGATGAGTGGAGTGTCCACTAGAAACTTTGGATTTTAAAAAAATATGTTTTTAATTTATTTGTATTCCTAAATTTAAAAAATACATATAATTATTGTATTGAGAAATGATCTACAATCTAGTATCAAACAAATGTTCATGTAACATAACCCATTAAAATAATAATAATAAATAATAATAAATTATATCCATTCCATTATATACACACTTCTAATGAATAACAACCAACTTATATTCATTAAAGATTGATAATTCAATTATTGAAAAACATTAAAAAATAATAATTTTGAAACAACTAATATAATATAGACTTTATTAAAGATAATTTATTATTTTATAATAACTAATAACATTTGAAATTATATATATACACGTACTAAAATGAACTTTGAAAAATAAATTATTAAACTCCGTACTCATTGATATCGAAAGTAAATAAAATTGGATTTCTAATGAAATAGAAACACGATGACATATGTACARCATATTTCMAAATCTACATATTAAGAAATTAAGAAACCGATTGGTTGGTCGCGCTTCATTTGCACATAGATCCAGATGCCTTATGATCTAAACTATTGAAGAGTGGTATGTAATTACAAATCCTTGCCTAGTATCCTTTATTGAATGCATAACAACATAGAGTTGAACTCGTGTACAATTGAAAGCACAATGAAGAGAAAATTATTTAAATTTTGAAAATTCTTAAAATTTGTAACTACTAAAACTTACACAAAACTTACACAATCAAGATATTTTCTTAACTAGCACAGCCACATGATTGCGGTTGATGAAAGTCGAAAGGCTAATTCCATTTAGAAACCCTAATTAGGGTTTCTCTTATAATTAAGGTTAGTAAATGAAATATGCATATTTGACAACAAAGTTAGAGTGCGTTTTTCCAGACAAAAGTAGATTCAGTCAAGAAGTATCTAGATACCTACATGGAAACAATAATGGAAAAAGAGAGAAATGTTGTTGATTTACAATATAAGCTTTCAGAAATTGCAGAGACGAAAAAGTTCCTAGAGGAGAAAAAAATCTCATTGTTGAGCAATGTAAAATAGTGTACAGTAATTTTAGAAGAAGAAAGAGCCCATCATCAACTAAAAATAAGGAAGTTGGAAAGTAGTTTGCATTCCCTAAACATGGATCTTGAATCAAAGGATGTTCAGCTCAGAGATTTGATGGCAACACGTCCACTTTGTCAAGTAAAGTCACCTACTATTCAAAATGGAAAAGAAAATGGTTTGAGTGGAAATACAACACCAAATGTTGTGACTGAAAATCGAACAACTAACATCACGAAGACAGTAGTTGAAAAGCAAACGCCCAGGACGATGAAGCCAGTTGTGGAAAAACAAAGGCCTAGCACGACGAAGCCAGCGAAAAGCACGAAGCCAATTGTGGAAAAATGAATGCTCAGCACCACGAAGCCAGTGGTAGAAAAGTGGACGCCCCGTACCACAAAAGCGAACACCACGAAGCAAGTAGTGGAAAACCCAACTTAACCACGAAGAAAACACCACGAAGCAAGTAGTTGAAACGACGCGTAGCTTAACCACTGCATCCAGCTACAAACGTAATCTCAAGGAACGTGGCAATGCAGAGTTTTATACATATTAATTTTTCTTAATCAGTTAACTTGTCAATCAATGGTTAGAGAAGTAATTTCTTAATCATATTAAGTAAATGTGAAAAAGTAAACAAGGTAACAGAAGCATTCAGAAATGCAAGGAAATTATGAGCATTAAATTTCATCCATTGATTAGAGAGTACGACTAAGAATATGCCAACATCTTCAATTGTTAGCCATAAGATTAGAATTTTAGATTAAAAGGTGATTAATTGTGCCCATTGTCAATAGGTGTATGCCTTTCGGCATAAAATATTTTTTGTATTACATACTTTCCTACAAATAAAAAGCCCAAATAGACTCCTTTGGAGATGTCATTCTTGACAAGAAGTGGCTTACCGTTCCGTTCAAAGTTCTAAGCCCCATGCGTGCAAAGTCATAACACTTGTTTCAACAATTGTATTGTCAAATCATTTATTTACCTCTGCAAGTTTCATTTGTTACCACGTAGCAAATGTTGTTTTTCATTTGTTACCACTTAGCAAATGTTGTTAACAAATGTTTCATAAGTATATTATGTACAATCATTTTTAAAATTTATTTATACATATGTTTATTATAAAAATGATTATTATATATTATTTAAATATCAATTATTATAATTATTTATTTTATCTAATTAATTATTGAATTTTAATAGTTATTTTGGAAAAGAAGATTAGCTTTTGGCTAGAAAGTCACGGTAAAAGAGCTAAAGGCTGGGCTGCTTTTTGGAGATATCATTTAACTGTGGACCATCTTGTTACCTTTAGGATCATTGCAGAGGAGTTCCGCAATACTAAAACCAATCTTTTTTGTTGTTTTGTTGACTTTAAAAAAGCTTTTGACATGGTTCCTAGGAAAAACTTTTGGAATAGGTTGGAAGAGATAAAAGTGCCTCTCGAGTTGAGGGCTGATGCAATAAGGATGTATGAGAAAGTTATTGTTAAGTTTAAAAACACTGAGGGCTGGTCAAAAGAGATTAACTGCAATATCGGAGTCAAACAAGGTTGTCCCTTGTCTCTTACCCTTTTTGGCATATATATTGACAAGTTAGAAGAATGCTTGGAAAAAGTAGGTTGTGTCGGCCCTACTCTCACTAGTATAGTCATCAATCTTCTTCTCTATGCAGAGGATATCGTTCTTATGGCAAGGAGTCCCCATGATCTTGAAAACCAACTAAGAATCCTCAAAGATTTTTTCTCCAATATGGGTATGACTATTAATACTGATAATACTAAGGTCATGATTATTAAATCCAATAAGATCCCTTATGATACCTTTGTATATGACAATGACAACTTGGAGGAAGTGAATTCATACAAATATCTTGGAATTGATATTCACCAAAAGCTCAATTGGAATTATAATATTGAGAAAAAGATTGTTGGGGGATGGAAAGCTTATTATGGGCTTGAAAACAATTGTAAATCAACCGATCTTTGGAATTGGGATAAGAAGAAACTCCTCTTTGAGACTCTTGTTACACCTGTTATTCTTTATGGATGTGAAGTCTGGGGTTGTATTATCTCTCGTGAATCCTGGAGAAAGATAGAGAAAATACAAAAGAATATTATAACCTATAATCTTAAAATTAAAGGAAATATGCCCTATCCCATCCTCCTCTTAGAAACAAGCCTCTCTCCCATTGAGAGCATGTCTATGACTAGATACCTAATGTATAAGAACAAGTTAAACAACATGGAAGACAAGAGGCTACCTAAAATTGTTTCAAAATCAACTCATAACCATCATCGACTGAAGCGAGGATGACATAAAGATGCTTGGTCTTGGTTAAACTATTGGGGAATCATGGAAGAAACCATTTTGCAGAATAAAGATACTATTAAAAAAAATGTCAAATCAAAATTTAAGGAGAAAATGTGGTGTGATAAAGAGTTAGAGGAAAAAATAAAATTAAGGTATTATAAAGATGTAATCAACCCTAATCTAGAAGATCAAAATTATAGATCTGTTTTGCCAAGTGTAAAGAAAAAAATAAGCATTGCTAAGATAATAACAAATTCTCATGAACTCCATAGTGAAACTGGGCATTGGTCAATTCCTAAAATGCCATGGGATGAAAGAGTGTGTCACCTTTGTGACACTAAGAATGTTGAAGATGAAAATCACTTGCTCTTAGATTTTCCATCCTATACCCATATTAGATCTCATTTTCAAAATATTTATCACACTACCAACCTTCCTATCCTCTTAACTCAACAAAAGTATGGGGATCTTGGAAATCTTCTCTTAATTCTTTTCGAGCACAGAAACAAAATTTAAAGAACCACAAGTAATCACTTACCCTCTTAAAGTCCGATAGACCAATTCATTCTTAGTGAACGTTAATCATCATCATCATCATCATCATCATCATCATCATTATAAATTAAACTTTTCAAATAATTGTATTATTTAATTTATTTATTTTTAAAAAATTATATAAAAAATATATTTATTATTACGTATCTATTTTGTATATTAGTCTAGATTTATTTAACTCGTCAAGGACCAAGAAGGATGAAATCTCTAGAGGTGCAAACCTTTTTAAGGTACACCACTAGTTAAAGGTTTGCACCTTCAAAGATTTAATTCCTCTCTGCCCTTAAGAGAAAATCGATCTATGTTAATTGTTATGTTATTTGAACATCTTTCCCATACTCGATTGTAGAATGCCTCTATTAACTAATATTTAATTAATTAAAAAAATAATATTTATATTTTTGTAAAATAAAATAAATTTATTATTGATGATATCTTTTACTACATTGATGTCAATAGTATTCTTTCATTTTATTTATTTCCATAATGAATTAAGTTGTTATTCATATTCTCTATCTTGACAATGAATCAAGTTGTTAGTTTTGAACATCTATAAAGGGAATATGTTAAAGATGAACGTTAGTAAAATATATAAAGAGAAAACGAGGGGAAGAATGATAATAAGAGAAAATAAATGATATGATGGTTAATATAATATATAAAAGAAAGATGAATATGTAATGGATGAATATATAAATAAATAAATAAGGAAAAAAAATATTTTTTATTTGATATTTAATAAAAATATTTAATTTATTAATTTTAAAAGATGATGGACAATAAAAAAAAATCCAAAAAAAAGACATTCCCGTTAAATCTATAGTTAGTGCTATTAGTTCCTCCACCCAGATGCCCTTTCCCTCTTTTTGGTTGTCAAACTTAAACTCTTTACTCACAAAAATTTCTCCTACATTAAAGACTCCTCTGGCTTTATCCAAAAAAATCGTGATCTTCAACTTGATGACCAATACTTACTAGTCATATTTGATGACGTCTCTTTATTTACCAAAATTCATGTCCCTGAAGCATTAGACCTCATCTCCAAGATGGTGGGCCATGAAACCCTAAACCTAATTGAAATCTCCTTACCTCCACCTTCTTCACCTTTAAAAAGGTATTTGTTATGAATAGATTGAAGGAACATCCATGGGGTCTTCTCTATCCATCATGGTTGCTAACATCTTCATGGAGCACTTTGAGACCTTCACCCTCAACAACTTTTGTCTCAAACTTAAATGTTGGTTCAAATTCGTCAATTATACTTTTGTTATTTGGGCTCATGGTCTCTCCTTGTTGACATCCTTCCTCAACCATTTAAATAACATTTCCCCCCATATGTGATTCACTATGGAAATGGAGAAGGACAAATCCCTCCCCTTTCTCAATGCTCTCATCTCTTGCCTCCCTAATGGTTCCCTTACCCACCAAGTTTATTGCAAAAAGAACTCATACTGATTGATACCTTCATTCCCAATCTCATCACCATCCTACTCAAAATTTTTTTTACCTCAAAACTATTGTCACTCGAGCCATTCGAATCTCCAGCCCCCAATTTCTTGAAAAAGAAAAAGCCCACCTAACCAAGGACCTTTTGTCCCCTACATCCAAGGCACTATTGATCACATATCCAAAATTCTTTCCAAAACGAATATCAAAATTGTCTTCAATCCTTTCAAAACTCTCAATCAATCCTTCATATCCATCAAAGATAAATCTAACCCAATGTTTGGCCCATGAGTTTACCAAATTCCTTGCTCCTGTAGAAAGTCATACATTGGACAAACTGGGAGATCCTTTAAATCCCATCGCAAAGAACACGTAGTTGATAGAACCCACAATCACATCTCTAAATCAATTATTGTTAAACACTCTTTCAATTCTAAACATCTAATTTGTTTTTACAAAACCAAAATCCTAGCTTCAACACCCCATTACTCCTAGTCTTCTCGTGTCATACACAAAGCTCTCGAGATCAAAAAACATCCTAACAATTTTAACCGTGAGGACATGTATAAGCTTATCCAATCCTAGAAACGTGTCATTCATCACATCAAACAATCAAACTAAATATTCTTATGGATTTCTTGTTCCATTATTTACTCATCCGTTCCTACGCAACCACCCACCCCCTTTCCCAGTTTGCCTTTATCATAAATTATCTTCTTTCCAATCTCCAATCAATAATTTTTTATCATACTAAATCCATAATTATCAATTTAATCATCATAAATCCATGATTTTCAATTATCCTTATTCCTAACCTCTAATTAATTCTAAGGAGGTTAATCATCATCATCAATTATATAATTATTATTAACTAACCATTCTTTTAAATTTATTATTCAAAACTGTCTACCTTCCTAAATCATATATATATATATAT
>ML822660.1:16405-27686 GCA_009831015.1 Picea engelmannii | reverse complement strand
TCAGAATCCATCTCCACTTCTGGCAGCTCGATGAAGCGGATGCCCAAACCTGAAGATGCCAGAGACTCTGTATAAGCAGTCTGAGCAGAGGTGACCATGAATTTCGCGGTCATGAAAGTTATGGCGAAACCATGGCGAGATGCTAACAGCTTAGCCAACTCAGACAAGGGGATGAAGTGCCCCATTCCAGCTACTGATGGGAACATTACTAAGTGTGGCTTTCGGGTCTCCATAGAACTCAACTTCTTCCTCGACTCGACACGGCTGAGTAATCAGATCCAATTCTGAATGAAAGGAAACTTTCTAATACATATAGGTTTGTAGCCATTAGGTTTATTAGGTTTATAGTCATTATAACAATATTTCATATAAGTTTATAATATTCAATATATCCAATATGAGTTCATAATATTCAATATGAACTTATAATATTCAATATGAACTTATTATGTTATTTATAGAAAAAGAATAACCATCATTTTTTAACTATCCAAACTAAATCTAACTATTCAAACTAAACCCAATCAACTAATGTACAATATCTACAAACAAACTAACAATTGTGAAAGAAAAGTATTTAAAAGCTCTGTGTAAAAGGAATCGATTCTTATAATTTACACCACAGACTGGTTTACCTTTTGCACGTCAAATATTTGTCCACGACTATCTTTTACATAGCTTTCACGGATGGCCGCGACCTCAGTATCGGTCCATTTACTTCATAGTTGAATCGACGTGGGGATGGGTGGTTGGGATGGATAGATGTCTTTGTTCCATGGGTACCTGGTGAGAACATATTCATTAAACCTTAGTGTAAACGTTGGATTTTTCAACGGCCAAAACATTGAACAGTTAGATAACATTTCAATTTTGTTCTATTCATTAATGTTGTGAGAACATATTGGTTAACGCTGATTTTTCAACCGTCAAAACATTGAACAGTTAGACTATTCATTAATGTTGTGAGAATATATTGGTTAAAGCTGATTTTTCAACAACCAAAACATTGAACAGTTAGACAACACTTCAGTTTTGTTCTATTCATTAATGTTGTGAGAACATATTGATTAAAACTTTCTTTAAACTTAAAAATTTTCAACCTAAAGCCAAAACATCTAACAGTTAGACAACACTTCAGTTTTGTTCTATTCATTAATGTTGTGAGAACATATTCATTAAAGTTTAGTCTAAATGTTAGATTTTTCAACCTAAAACCAAAACATTGAACAGTTAAACAACACTTCAGTTTTGTTCTATTCATTAATGTATTAATATTGTAGTGTCCAATTTGATCTACATTCAGATTTCATGATATATATGTCAAGCATATTAATTAATATTATCCTATTATTTGATTTGAATTATATTGTATATATTTCATAGTGTATATCTCATATTCATTAATGTTACCATATTATCTGATTTCAAGTATATTAAGATTTTATAGCATATATCCAAGGATCAATAAGTACTTGGTTGTAGAGTATTTAATATTTTGCATACTTGGGATGTCTATAATGATTAAATTTAAAGGATGAGATTTTATTTTAGTGTAAAAGATATATATTTATGTAACCCTTCCATAATGAAATGTTTAAATAAAAAATACGTTTCAATTGACAACAATAAATTAATTAGACATTTCATTAAAAAAAGGTATTAAATAAAATAATAAGTTTCCAATCAAATTTATACATTATTCTAAATCATAAGTTGTCATTTCTTTTGAAAGTACAACATGAAACTCACCACACAATTTCATGCAAAACCACTCAACTCACCCAAAACCTCTAAAAAAGTATTACTCCAATACCACCATTAAAACACATACACAATATAACTTAAAATTTAATAGAAATTCATTCCATATTCTCATACTCTAAAACCATACATATGCCCCCAACTACCTCAAGAAAATGACTTACATAAATAATCTTGGTCAATAGAGTGAAAGAAAAAATAATAAATAAAATTTTATAGTAGTTAGGTTGTCAAACACATATGGAAACAACTTTAAAAGGAAAATACATAACTGCTACATACAAGGGTGGTTTCTTCTTCTCCACTACTATTTTGGATGTTGGTTTTCCTCCCTTTATTTGATCGTTGCAATTACTACACATGAAACCTTATTGTTTTTGTATGATATGCTCACTGAGTAAAAGCAACCCTATATCACAAAACCCCAAAACAAAAACACAAAAAAATCTCACAGTTTTAATTCCATTATTTACGATTATTTAATATGCATTTACGATTTAGTCCTTGAGAACAAACTTGGAAACAAATTTGGGAGTAAATATCACGTAGCGATGGATTGGAGTAGGTGGAACTTAATAGATACATGAACCTGTATGATAAGAATTCAGTGTCGAGTGGCTATATTGATCGATAACTTCCTCTATGATTGGTGGTCACTCATAATATTTCATGTACATCTTCATGGCTGATACAGAGCTACCTGTACAAAATAAAGAAGTCAATTAAATACATGCTTCCTTATACTTCATGTCACTCCACCCGCCAACATAACCCCAACTTCTAAACTTGAAAACATACAGGTAACGAGTAGTTTGAACTACGTCAACCCTTCTCATGAAATTTTAATATACATCTTGCACTTCTTCAAAAACACTTAAAAATTGAAAATGATTTTTTTATGGCCGTATTTTTAGTGACAATTCTTGAATAGGCTTGAAGCTTTTTGACAATTTCTGAAAAAATCAATTTAATCCTCGTGGTACCCACACTTGAGGATGCAGAGCATTAAAAGCTTTTTGACAATTTCTGAAAAAATCAATTTAATCCTCGTGTACCCACACTTGAGGATGCAGAGCATTAAATGATTTGTACTAGGGTGTTGCTTGCCATACATCTCAAGCATATTCAACTATGTTGTCGCACTATTTGATTTGAAGTACATTTATATTTCATTATATATATCTCAATGGATACAACCTTGTTGAGAATCTATTAATATTTCATTATATATATCTCAATGGATACAACCTTGTTGAGAATCTATTATTGAATGAAGTACATTTCTATTTCATAGTATATATTTCAATAAATACAACCTTATTGGGAGTCTATTATTGAATGATTGTCCTTGAATCTTATTTAAATCATATTCACATATTGAGAGTCATATTGGAGAGATGCCATTGTAGTGAATTAAAAAATATTAAAATAAATTGTTATGATAAAAAAACAAATTAATCAATAGCAACATGAGCAGAGGTGATTAGGAATGGAATTTGATGGGAAAATTACATGTCAAAGGGAAATTTATCAATCAAATACGGTAAAACATTGCTTATAAAAATCACTAATATTTATGAAAACTATCAAAACTAGTAATACAATTGTCAAAATTGTGAAATTCAATGGGTTGTTTCATTTTCAAATTCCAACCTTGGAGGTGACCATGAGTTTTCCAATCATGAAAGTTATGGTGAAACCATTACAAGATGTCAACAACTTAGCCACTCACACATAAGGGGGTGAAGTTCCCCATTCTAGCTACCAATGGGAACATCCTTATGTGAGGATTTTTTGTCTCCATTATTGCACAAGTGGCCTCAAGTCCCTCATTGACTCCACAACTCAAATCCTAATCCGGGTTTTGCAGTGGATCCAAGATAAAAAAACATGAGGTCTTCATTAGGGTAGTAAAGTATGAAAAGGATCTGAAAGAGGAGATGATTAATATATTTGCATTGCACGTTGGTTTCCATTTTGCACGACAACTATCTATCCACCACTATGTTTTGAAAAGTTTTAAGTGATGGTCACGACATCGATATTAATACAATTATTTCACTAGCATAGATTCATCTTAATTCTGGATTTACATTCTTCTCTTTTTTAGATCTAAAGATTATCTGAGCTAGGCCTAGGTTCTAATCGAGTTTTTTAGTGGTTGCAAGCTAAAGAATGTGAGGTCTTCATTAGGTTAGTAAAGTATGAAAAGGCTTTGAAAGAGGAGATGATTCATATATTTGTGCTACACATCAGTTTCCATTTTTCACGACAAATATCTATCCGCCATTGTGTTTTGAAAATTTTTAATTGATGGTCACGACCTCAATATCGACACATTTATTGCACTAGCATAGATTCATCTTAATTCTGGATTTATATTCTTCTCTTTTTTAGATCTAGTGGAATTGGTAACTGGCTGAGACTACGTGGGCGAGGCCTAGGTTCAAATCTAGTTGACCATCACCATAACCCCTAGGCTAGTGCCAACAACCCACAATCTAGTTCCTAGTAGGAAGCTTATGATTTAGCAAGGGTAAATACATCCCAAGGCACATTGAAGTAGACCTCTATCCAGGGGGAATCTACCCTTCTAGCCTTATCACAACAAGCCAACATGTCACTTGTGGGAATTGAACCCAGGTGGGGAGGATAACAATCATGCTACCACACCATCTGAGCTACACCCATGAGAGCTTAAATTTGTATTTATCATACGAGAGGGACCAAATCCTTCAAGGTGAATACTTTTCCTCAAATTTTTTCAATATAATTTTTTTTTCACCTTGAGGGACTTGATCCCTTTCCACATGTTCGACTCATAAAATGGTCAGATAGACACTTTCCTACAAATGGTTGCAAGGAACTAATAATTTTTTATTATTATCTATCTCTAAACTATAAATACTTAACTATAGGTGGGGCTCCCTAGTTTAAAAGAGAAATAAACATGCATTGTCCTCTAAAGAACAATCTTTTATAACCTACATCAGTTTTATTGAGACATTTTTATGCATCAGTCATTGTTAATGAAATTCTCGAAGTGACAATCAAAAGAGTATAAGTCTTGTCTTAGTTATTTAGGACAATGAATGGCCATGTTCATACATAAAGTTATTGTTTTATTTTAAAAAGGGGGTTGACATATATTGAAGCTTTCATATGTAAGCCATGTTATAAGGTCGACTTTTGCATGTTAAAATTTGGTTCCATATGCAAATGTAGTATTATAACTTCAATTTGAAAGCTTAAAAGTGGGTTTTACATTAGAAAAAAATTGGGTTATATTACAAGGTCCAACAGGAAATCATATCCAAGCAACTTAACATAGCTTTGCATGATCATGAGGTATCGAGCTCTCATAAGTTATTTGGAAAGGTGATGCGATAAGTTTATATGTTTGCATCATCGAAAAATAATCAATGTCGACAACTTTGAAAATTTCCAGGTGTGCATCCCTCATCTGTAACAATAAAAAAAACAAATATTTTTACTATTGCATCAAAGATAATATTATAATGAATTTCATGTAAAACAAAACATAATTTCAAATTTTCATGTACAAATATTATGTGGAATAGAATTTTTCACTAAATCAGATGTATGCTCCACATTTCTTTCTTTTCAAGAAGATAACTTCAATTGCCCAACCATGCTTTTCTTCTTTGCACGAAATCATCCAACTCATTGAAATTGTATGCTCCACATTTCTTTCTTTTCAAGAAGATAACTTCAATTGCCCAACCATGCTTTTCTTCTTTGCACGAAATCATCCAACTCATTGAAATTGTTGTTTATCCTTGCCTAAATGTAACTGACGATGACATTGTAATTTTTTATTGAGTTGGCTAAAAACAATATAAAACCTTGTGCCATTATAAAGCAACCTCAACTTTGTTTTGGTGCCATTATAAATCCTGCTAAGTTGATTGTGTTGATAACTTATGTTGGGTAGGTATTGGAGGTTATTCAAACCATAGGACAATTTTACATCATATGGATAGAGAAGAAAAGAAACCTCTCACCCTATACAAATTCAACCCATTTTGGCTTGCAAATGAAGAATACATGGATGTGGTAGTTAGGGAATCATAACATTTTATCAAGAATAGACAACCGAAAATAAAACAATTTCAAGATAACCTTGTAATCATTAATAAACTGAATCGAGATTAGACAAAGGGAAGGAAAATGGATAAAAAATGGATAAAAAGAAACCCTAGAAGAAATTGAATTGAAGCTAGAAAATTCCTATAGGAAAGGAACCATAGTCTTCTTCTCAATTAAAGAACAAAAAGAACTAGAAGAGATAAAAAAACAGAGAAATATCTTGAGATGGGAGGAGAATAAATGGATTAGAAGAGTAGGGTGATTTGGCTAGCACGAGGAAGATCACAACGTGATTTGGATAATTAGAAATACTATTGAAAAAATAGTTCTAGGGCACAAGAATATTACAGATGTAGGAGTGAAGCATTTTGAGGAACTACATAAACACCATATCAAGGTTAATTTATTTTAAGTTGTATCATTAATTCCTATCATCCACGTTTCATTAATGATGAACAAAACATTGAACTCATGGAGGAAGTATCTTTGGAAAAGATAAAAGAGGTAGTACACTCTTTTCAAAGGGATAAGGCACCGATCTTAGATGGTTGAATAATCGATTTCTTTATAGGATACTTTTCTAATAGTGATCCCCAAGAATAACTCTCCAACATCTTTTGATGGATTTATATTTATATGACTATGAAACAAAATTTAGAAAATAATAGCAAATCTCACATAATCATCTTAAGTATTTCTTGTTAAAATTGAATTATAGAGAACAATGTGGTTTGTTGAGAGGAAGGAAAATACATGATAATGTTGGAATGTCTCAAGAAGCCATACAAATCATAAATTCAAACAATGTCTTATTCTTCATTATCAAATTGGGATATTTAAAGGCATATCATAGAGTAAGAAGATTGTAATTAATAATTTGCTTTTGCATGTAGGTTTTAAGATTTCATTCATTAATTGGATTGAGGACTATCTTTTCTAAATTTTATTTTTTATTCTAATAAATAGTTCAACTTCAAATTTATTTACTTTTCTTGGATGAATAAGGTAAGGATGCCCCCATTTCCCCTCCTCTTCCTCTTCCTCTTGGAGGTATCCTTAGAAAGGATGAATAAGGAAGTGGCATATCAAGAGACATTATGGTCTAAATTTCAAAGAGAGATAGATGAGTTGAAGAAGGAAGACAAGACCTTTAGATCTAATGAATGTGCTTGCACCATGACTGAGGAAAGGAAGGTATTAATCTCATCTCTTTCCCAATATTAATTTGTAGATTCCATCAAAGAGTTTTTGGGTCACTTTGGGTTATATAATAAATGAATAGGTTCCAAACTTCTTCAGAAGATGGACTACATTGGCTAAGAGCTTGGAAAGGATGGATGGGGCATGAAAAAATGAGCATAGAGGTTGAGTGTAGGCCATTGCTTGTTGGTTTCAATTATTATGGAGGTATAATGACTGAAGGACATACTTAACAAATCCCATATCACAAGCAAGGTAATGGCCCCATCAAGAGTATCACCTTTGTGATGGCTCAAGAAGATGTGTTCTAAGTAAGAAGATGTGTTCTAAGTAGGAGGAGGAACTTGTTTTACTTACAAATTAAAATTACATTAGAAATGTATGGAAACAAAGGGGTGCCATATCTATTTGAGTACTTCACATTTACATTTGATTAAATGGAGTATGTACATAGTTTTATGTGAATATTTCTCAGCTATATTTCTCATCTTTTGATCTTGGTCCAATGATGAAAGATAGAGCTTATTATTTGATGGATTTTACCTTAGTTGGAATGATCATTTCAACCTTAGTGTTTCACATTTTTTTAAGCTTTGTTTATGGGGGATTGAGGAAAAAATAGGTTTTGGCCTACACATTGCTATTTTGGTTTTAAAATTTTAGTTTTTATACTCTCTCTCTCTCTCTATATATATATATATATATAACTTGCTATCAATGTGAGTGAGGGCCAAATTCCAAAAAATAACCCAACTTGTATGGTGTATGCAACCTCTTTGGGACACGTTTAGACTTGGTGATATGTTGCTACACTCAACTTACTCATGGAGGCCAAACCCATCATAGAGGAAGCCATTGATAAGATATTTTAGGTCTAAAGATGTAGATTCTAGAAAAGTGAGGGTCATGGATTCAAAATATATGCAAGAATACTTGGATGGTGAAGGGGTAGAAGAAACAAAGGGCCACACATAGTTGGATATATCCCTAGATGGAATGCTGAAGAAGATTGTTCCTAGTAAAATTTTTAAAGAAAATTTCCTTGGAGGTACCCACATAGTTGGATATATGCATAATGGAATGTTTTAGATTTATATGAATTTCATGAAGGGATGGTAAAGGATATGATGATGATATGACTGATTGGAGAGATCCTTGAATTCTCGATGAGATAGTTATTGGAAGAATGTGGAGCCAAAAGATAAATGAATATCTAGTTCATCAGAAGAAAGGAAAACAAAAGGTAGATGGAGCCTCGTGGATTCCATAAATGGATTGGGAATTATAGCTCACTTTTTTTCTTACATGGGAAACCTAATGCAGGAGTCTCTAGTCGTCCCTATTGCCAAATCTAGCTTTCTGATCCAATGATCCACATTCATTGTGTGAGAAATATCCAGTCTGCTAAGTAGTATTGAATGTTGCAGTAGGTGGATTGTAGGCCGTCAGATCCGAGTCTGAATCAGATCCGACAACCTACAATCCACCTGCTGTAGCATTCAATGCTTCTTAGCAGGATGGATATTGGTCGCCCATACATTTTGGAGAGTTCGGACCCACAATCCAATGGTCCATGGAAATTGCTGAGGGAGGCCGACCCTTTGATGACATGATTGTTTTTTTTGGGGCAATTTTTAATTTTTTTAAGTCATAGTTTAAATGTTTTATCTTTTGTTTTTTTTAGGTTATATTATTGGGTTAATTATGCTTGAAATTAAGCAAAAATTTGTTTGACATTTGAGTGATTAAGATTGTATAATCCTACTACTAGAGGGTTTTTCAAGACGTTGAGTTCATTTATGCATTCATAAATGCAATTTAAACAACAAAAAATTGAGATTCTACTCATATTTATATCTAATATTGCAGTAAAAAATGTTAAACAACTTAATTTTTCACCATGGTGAATCATTCCCACCTCATTCGATGGTGGCCCAAATCTTCCATGTGTTATTTCACGTTCAAATTAGAATTTGATCGCCCATGATCGTCCACCCTTGCTCCAGTGCCAGAAATTTAATAAACAAAGGATGGGTTAAATGGAAAATAAAATGAGTATTTAGGTGGATGGATTAAGAGTATTACATTTTAGGACTGAAACACCCACAAAGATCACACATATGCAGCAGAGAATGTCGAAAACAAAGAGACAAACACACATCCATTCAATCATACATAATAAAAAGGATTTATGTGGTAAAAACCTCTAACCTCCAGAGGGAAACATCCACGAGACAATGGCAAAATCATTTCATTATCAGGAACTAGGAGATTACAACCACAACATGGCAACCAGGGGCAACCCGGGAGAGGGAATGAAACCCCTTCTTAGCAAATGCCTCTAAGGCATTGATATTTATACACCTCCTCCTTCAGTTATGCAAAACTGAAAACATTTAATACTGCCCCTATATTTGGTGAGTACTTTCAACAATATCTTGTTGGAGAAACCACCATGAACAACTAGACCAATTCAGGTCAAATAGTTGTTACTTTCCCAACAATCTCCACCTTGACAACAATTAACCTGATGTCATGCCATTGTCCATTCATCACCTTCTTGCAAGCTAAAGATAGGTGATACCAGTGCTTTAAAAAAACCGAAGCATCCATTTCACTTCTCCACCTGGATTTGTCATGTGACCAATGACAACACCCTGCATGTGAAATATCTTATCTTCTCATCTCAAACTTATAAATTTTACTAGCATACTATACATGAGACATGTAACCCTTTTCTTCCGCATCTCTTGGACATAAACCTGAAGAAAGATTCTAAAAGGATTTTATCGGTTTCATGTTAAATTCATACTGAATTTCTGAGTGTCTTTTCCATGCACTCATGTTGTGATAACCAAACCTCACCTTTAGTCCCATCTCTATGTATTCCATGCTCAAGATTGTTTTGGTGCTCCCAGATCCTTCATCTCGAATGTCCAAACCAACTTAACCAACTTGTTGACGCCACCAT
Organism: Picea engelmannii; assembly: GCA_009831015.1. NCBI lineage: Eukaryota > Viridiplantae > Streptophyta > Pinopsida > Pinales > Pinaceae > Picea > Picea engelmannii. Next base: position 17,644 of record ML822660.1, on the reverse strand, counting down.
GCTTGTGCTTGCAACCAACTACTTTACCACCAAGATAGTGAATACCATAGTTATTCCCACTTCTTGTTAATCTCGGCTCACCATGAAGGAATCAACATCTTCTACCAATTTCATGGTCTAGATCCAAGCCATACAATAATTACTTGAGATTTGCAAACAAATCTCCTGTCGTGATCATGAGCACCTTCAGTGCTCCACCTCGAACCCTGTATTCGAGACCTTTGCTAAAAAGAAGACGAAGCTAGCCAAGCAAGCTTGACACAAGCTCACCTCCAGGCAACTTTCAATGGAGTCCTAGCTCAACCTTAACATGAACATCCCCTTGACCAAAAATCCTTCCAAGGCGGCCAAATAAGCATTCACTCCTCACCTCCAGGCCCATTTATAATGGAGTTACGACTAGCCTTTAAGAAGACTTGATTACATGCCATTTCATGGACATAAAACCATGGACAACTAACATGGCCCATAAAACCCACCCCCTATCACCTAAGTCTACGTCTAGACTTTTACTGATGGATACCAGGATACGCATGCCTAAATGAGGTCTTATAGCCATATGACCAATTACATGCCAAATGTAATTTACAACTCCAAAGAAAAATAAATGTTCACACTATAACTCCATCATTACTTGCGATTGCTGCCATTTACCAACACTTTTCTTTCTGGTTTCTTGACCACAAAGCTGTCATAAAAAACAAAAAAATTATGCAGCCTCCAACGTATCCCCTTCATTCGAGCCAATCAATTTTTAACCGAGTGCTACCGCTGCCTTATCATGCCATTCTTGTTGTTATGCAACCAATCACAGCCTCATTCAGAGACTTGATTCCACAATGGAGTAACCTCCACACACTCGAGTGCACCTCAATGTGAATAACAATAATCAAAGTCCATACCTTTCATGTGCATCAAACATTTCATGCACCCAGTCTGTGTCATACTATTTCCTTTACACAACCAATATATCACGAGGACCATGAACTTCGATAGAAGAGGCCAAAATATGAGTCGAATACCAGGGAACACCCGTAGTTTCTCAATGCAACACCTCGAATTCAATATTCGTGATTTCTCTGTGCACATTCACTCTTAGCTCCAGTCTTTCCCTTTCGCCTTTCAGTTGAGGCTCTGAATTAAACGGAATAAGATCGATCGCGCCCTTCAGATTTCAATGGGAGTTGGATCGAAGTGAAATCCAACATTTTTACATATATAAACTAAATTTTCTCTTCT
>ML822659.1:39057-58545 GCA_009831015.1 Picea engelmannii | reverse complement strand
CGACTTCTTAATCTGGGTGGGTAAACCCACCTTTATTATATTTCTGGGTCTTCTTATTAACTGTTGGGGCCGACTTCTTATTCTGCCTATTATAATTGTTTGTTGACCAATCCGCAAAAGGGGATTTGGTCATAATACAATTACCGACATGATTAATCCACAATGGGGATTAATCCTATGAATAAAATAACAATAATAGTAAGAATACTCTTTGCAGTTACATTATTTCAACACTATTTACTTAAAATAAAAGTTGATTTATTTAATACTTTCAAGCAATTCAGAGCTTTGGTTTAAAAGAGCACTGATAGGTCAATCAAGTGTTTAAGCACGGATAATGGAGGTGAGTTCACATCTGCAAAATTTGAAAACTATTGTGAGGAAGCTGGGATCGAAAGATATAAGACCACAATTTATACTCCTCATCAAAATGGTGTTGAATGCTTGAATATGAATCTTCTAGAGAGAGAAAGGAGCATGCTCAGTAATGCCAAGTTGCAACAGGAATTGTGGGAAGAAGCAGTTCTTACCACATGCTATCTGATAAATCGGTCACCATCAACTGCGATAAACTGTAGGATTCTAGAAGAGGTATTGACAGGTCATTCATGTGATTATTCAAATCTGAGAATATTTTGTTGTGGCGCTTATGCTCTTATTTCTAAAGATCAACATTCTAAGTTAGATCCTAGATCAAAGAGATATGTATTTGTTGGTTATGGTGATGGAGATAAGGGGTACAAATTGTGGGATCCTACTTCCCGCAAACTTATCATAAGCAAAGATGTAGTATTTGATGAATCCTCACTCTTAAAGTTAGAACTGGTAGATGTTGAAGTGAGACAAGAATAGGTACTGCAAGTTCAGCTAATTTAGTTGGAGACTCGACCATCTTTAGAAAGAGAGGAGCATGAAGAAGTTCCAGATGAAGAAGATGAAGATGAAGATGCAGAAAATATCTAGGAATATGAGGATATGCCTCAACCATCTCTAAGGAGATCTACACGAGTCAGGAATCTTCCTACAAGGTATAATGATTATGTTTCATCTATGGCTTTGGTTTCTATTGATGGAGAACCTAGTTTTTATCAGGAAGAAATTAAGGTATCTGAAAGTGCTCAATGGAAAGAATCTATGAAAGGAGAAATGGATTCCTTAGAGAGGAATAAAATATGGGACCTAGTAGAACTTCCAAAGGACAGGAAGGTTGCCGGTTGCAAGTGCGTCTACAAACTGAAAAAAGGTGTTGATGATAAGGTTGAAAGGTATAAAGAAAGACTGGTAGAAAAAGGGTATTCTCAAAAGGAAGGTATTGATTTTCATGAAATCTTTTCACCAGTTTTGAAGCTTGTTTCAATTCATGTTGTGTTAGCACTATTTGTTTTACTTGATCTTGAGTTAAAGTATCTAGATGTTAAAACAATGTTTCTACATGGAGATTTGGATGAGGATATATATATATATATATATATATATGAAACAACCAGAAGGGTTTGTTCAAGATCGCAATAAGATTTTTGTTTGCAAACTCAAGAAGTCATTGTATGGCCTGAGGAAGTCTCCCAGACAATGGTACAAGAATTTTGATTCCTTCATGGTGAGCCTAAATTTTACAAGAAGTGAATATGATCATTATGTTTACTTTAAAATATTGGAAAATGGCATATTCATTATTTTGGTGTTACATTTTGATGATATGCTTGTGGAAATCAAAAGCATGGTCGAAATCAACAAGTTAAAGGCTTAGTTGGCTAGGGCATTTGATATGAAGGATCTAGGAGAAGCAAAACAAATCTTAGGCATGGAGATACACAGAGACATGAAAAATGGTAATGTGTGGTTATGATAACAGAAGTATGTGGAGAACATACTTATGAGATTCGATATAAATAATGTGAAACCCGTGCAAATCCCTTTGGCTTCCCATTTCAATATTTCTTCAAGTTTATGTCCTAGTAATGACGAAGAAAAGGATTATATGTCTCATGTACCATATGTTAATGCAGTAGAAGTTTGATGTATGTGATGGTGAGTACTAGACCAAATATTTCACATGTAGTTGGTGTTGTTAGTAGATACATGTAAAATCTAGGTAAAGAGCATTAGGCAACAATGAAATGGGTGCTTCGGTATCTTAGAGGCACAAGTAATTATTCTATCACCTATGATGGTTCCAGTGATTCATTTTGAGGTTATGTAGATTCAGATTTTGCAGGTGACTTGGACAAAAGAAAATCCACTCCATGATGTCTTTACTCTTGCAGGAGGACTTGTTAGTTGGATGTAAAAGCTTCAAAACATAGTTTCTTTATCCACTATTGAGGCAGAATATATGGTTGCTTCACATGCATGAAAGGATGCAATTTGGTTAAAAGGTTTGGTGGGTGAGTTTGGAATGATGCAGGACAAGGTGAAAGTATTATGCGATAGTCAAAGTGTTATTCATTTGGCTATCAATCCAACTTATCACAATAAGATGAAGCATATTTCTATTAAATACCATTTTGTAAGATAGGTTGTTGATGAAGGGGGAGTGACTCTGGAAAATGTCCACACAAAAGTGAATTATGTAGACATGTTTACGAAACCAATTTTGTTAGAGAAGCTATGATGGTGTTTGGCTTCTCTTGGCTTGTAGAAAAGGTGATGAATTAATACGGGCATGATATATCAGGTAAATTGTTGTCAAGGTGGAGGTTGTTGAAAACGTGCCAACTAATTTCCCATGTGGTTGCATGCACATAAACTAAAATTAGAATGTGCATGCATGCACACTACAGTGAACAGTTTGTGTAACTGGTGGATCATATTGTAATCAATTTGTCTAATTGTTTTATAGATGATATATATACGAGCATACCCATAGAAGTAAAGAGAGCGAGTAGCAATGTAGTGTAGCACAGTGTGTGGGAAGAGAATGAGAGGATGGTTGTATGCCTGAGATTGGCTATTGTAATTCTCCCTTGAATAATAAGAATATCGATTATCATTGCCCCGTGGTTTTTTCCCGTACTAGGTTTCCATGTAAATCATTGTGTTCATTGTGTGATTGTTATGTCTTGTTTATCTTTGCTATTACAATCTTTCTCTATTTATGCTTATGTTGCTTAACAAGGTGGAGTACATTGCAGGATGGGACATAAACCAATCAACAAATGACACATGGCGATTTGTAGGACATAGCATAAATCAGGAATCAAATGACACACGTTGGTGTTCGAGAGGCTCTAGACAAACGACGAAAATTATCAACCCCAATTGTTGTTTCTAATGGAGGTTTTAAGAACAGTGCAATGGTGATATATAAAGAGAATCTTCCAAAGACTATTGGATTTGAGGAAATGGAGGGTTGTTGCTATGTATAGATACATTTTCATGGATAATTGATACAATTCAATTAGAGGCTAGAAACCATCGACTAAGATGAGATAGTTCAAAGTGCACGCGAGGGGCATCACCTCAATAATTTGTACCAACGATGACCCAAGTTGTGGAAATATTTTTTTCTCCCTCATTATACGACTGATATCCTTGTATGGAAATGTTATTTCTCGTAAAATACGAAGCATCTATTGCATAGTCTTCATTGGTGAAAATGGGTCCATGAGCCCTGTCATTTGTATTATAAATCCCATAAAATTGTTCCATTTACCATTGCATACATATGGGTAGAGCATTCCCAGTACACATGCTAATTTGCAATAGGTTGTTGATGGAATACATTGAGCGATTTGCAATAGGTTTTGGACATGATAGAGGGATATTTTTAAGATACTTTGGACAAACAATGAAGGTTTGGAGGGGAACCATCCCCTTAAAAAAACACCTTCTATGTAAATATATCTAACTTTACTTCTAAATGTTTTTCAATTAACAATAATACTTTGTACACCTCCCTTTCATTACTTTGAAATTCTCATTTGCCTCGCCCCTAAGGGGGTATGGTAATAATATTTATTTTTTCTATATTGTATGCACATTGCAAAATTACCGCACCCTCCTTTATTTCTTTACAAATCTCATTCATATTTTCAATCTAAAAATCCCAAAGAAATCATGGAAATGAAAGGTAAAATAAAATGACATGGAAGGCTTCATGTTGGAATATTTTGGAAACATTCACCCATGAGCTACAACTGGAGGTTGTGCAATAGGCGACATTGAAACTCCCCAACATTGCACAATTGGTGCATTCTATGGCCGACAAGAACTCCACCCACATAAAACACAAAAAGTGGAAAAGTATGGTTGGGCTGCTATTAAGTCAACATGAAATCATGGGATAGTTGGGTAAATCATGGTTGTTATGGTTAGTGTATGGAGAGTGTCAGGAGTATATCTTCTATTGGACAGTGTTTTGCACCAATTCATTGAGTTCCTCTATGTGAGGTAGAGGGCATTGATCCTTCCTATATGAGAAGGATTTTTCTAGTCTCTCTTAGTGTGTCTTTGAGAAACTAGACAAAAGAATGGAATTGTACTCTGCTATCATGTCACTCTAATATCCATCTCTACATATGTAATTTGGTTGCCTTGTGCTTTACATTGAAGCATCTGATGGATCTTGTTGATTTCTTTGAGAACTTCAATATTGAAAAATTCCACATAATGCAAAGCTTCTTCATTGGATATTCACGGAAAGAGAACATCTCCATATGGACGTATTCAATACATAGTATTCCTCAATTATGAGAACAATAAAATATTGAGGAATAGATTTGTGGACAACTTGTACAAAGTGATCAAATATTGTGGAGTAATTAGGTTGTTTGTAAATAACAAATAAGCAAAAGAGAATTTAGAGGAGGTTTTAGATGGAAAGAGAAAGAATGCATTATGCACTACTGAGCTTGACCTAGAAATATTCTCTAAGGAGTACTCTCAGTCCCTCATGTGTTTGTTTGAGTTGTATGAGATGGTGAAAAATGGAAAAAGAGTGTTCCCTCTATTTTTTTTACGTTGAGCCTTTGGATGTGCAATGGATCAAACTGTAGTTATTCATATTCTTTTCAATAGCATGGCAGGCAACAAAGACTTCACATAGAAACAATTAACAACTGGAAGGATGCATTGCGTGTTATTTTTCTTATCGTCGGCAGTGAGACTAGCATAGAGAGACCCAATATATGGGTGAATAGGCCCGCTTTGATTTAGGCTGAGGCAACAAAGACAAATAAGGATTTGAAAGAAGGATCGCATGGAGGAGGATAGATGGCCACAAATTTTGATTTTGCTTCTCCTATATTTGTTTACTTATATTATATAGTGAATAAATAATATCAACGGGTTGCTAGGTTGCTTCAGAACCCAACAAAGCACGTGAACATAGAAATCTTGTAAACCCAAAAATATTGAATACCCTTCCCAACTTTAAGATAGAAATGGTGGTTATGAATTTGAATTATGAGAATTGAATGTCCAAACCCTCGAGGAGTTATTCTTCTAAAATACCCTAATTCCGGTGTTTTTAGGGAAATAATAAGGCACACTCCACTATTCTTGTTAGTTTGAGTCATACGACATTATTAAATCCACGAGAGCCCAGGAAGGAACATGATTGACGTCATGAAGTTATGTTTTAAATTTTAAATAGATGATAAAAAATTGTTTCTATATGTTTTACAACTCTCTGGAGAGAAAATAGATTGTGGGGTTGGCCATATGGGACAGAGTGGAGTCTACTGCAGCCAATGTTCCTTATTTACATCATCATGTATCAGAGGAACTATTAATCTGTATGAATATCAAAATAGGAGGACAAGACAAAGGGAAAAATTATATGCATGCACATTTTTCTACGTGGAACTTAGGCTTCATTGTTTTCATGTCTACTAATGTGAAAGACGATGACAATGTAAGGTATAAACCTTTTAATTGCATTGAATGCTTAAGTATAATGGAATTTCGTACCTGATACATGAGGAAGTAATGTCTATCTTTGTTGATTTCTCTCTTGGATCAATTGGAGTCAACATCCATGATCTTGTTGAAAGCTAGTCATTGAAAGAAAAAATAGAGAATCATGAAAATCATATGTTGAGAAACCATTCAAATATATGGAGTGTTACTCATCATGAAATTATCCCAATTATGATGTCGAAATTAGTATCCTAGAAAAATACAAGAGCTTTTTTTATAGATACTACCCATCATTCATGCCCCCCAGTTGATCCCCACTCCCAATTTAGATGGCCCACTAACCAATGTAGTGAGATTTGGTATGAGAATGATTACAGAAATCATATAAATTTGAGTTATGATTCAAACTTGGGTGTCCAAACACATATTGATATCAATAGTAGGTTTAAGAGATATCAATTTCCTCCTAATGAAGAAACAATCGAGCCAAATCTAGTTCCTACATTATTAGGACAAGGGGAGAAAATGGGTCGTTCAAAACTAAGCGCAAGGTTGAATTCAGCCAAGTTACATCTTGGGCGCATGACCATATGTACAATATCAACCTTGCCACTCCTTTTGATCTGAATAAAATCTATTTTACCTAGATCATGCAATCGATATTGATCATGTTGGTATTGGTGTTTGCTTACACATGTATTGATGACATATGTACTAATGACATTTTATTTTCAAGATGGAAAGCGATGAAGGACTATGAAAAAAAACTTGGGAAGGGTAATATGGTATTATGAATTTTGATGAAATCATTACCATTCAGCTGGAATTATAAATTTGATGATTTCTTCTATGTTTTAGAGTTTTATGATTTCATCTTTGTTTAAATAATTTCGAGAGGAATCCTGGAATTATAAATTTGATGATTTATTCTATGTTCTATAAATTTTATGGCTTCATCACTGTTTAAATAATTTTGAGAGGAATCGGTACAAACCCATAATATAGTTTTTATGAGCAAATGCAAAGAACTTATGGGTAACGTCATTAATGTGATTTTGTTGTATATTATAAATCTGCATTATGAGAAATGGAAAATCCATTAAGCCTAATCTCATGTTATGGGAAACATTATTGATGTAAATTTGTAGTATAAAATATCCTATGTTACCAATATTGATTATGGCATTTCTCCATAGGGTTTAACACTCGTCGTTTTCTTTTAAGTTTTCCCAATAATAATATTTAGTATTTACCATTTAGATTGTTCTATTGTTATAGTCTAATATTTTAGGATTTTCCCTCAAATATGTTTAACATTTTTAGTTTAGATTCTCATTATTGAATTTTGCACTACACTTTTGGATGGTTATTTATAAAATCATTATGATTTGGATTTTATAAACTAAATTCTACGTTGTATCGTTCATCCTACATTTTTGAAGTATGTTGAAAAAAGAAGTCCACTAAGTTATGAATAGATTCTTGTTGGCCTTGCAACTCTTTCCTGGCTTATGGCATATCAGGAAGCTTACAACTCTACCATGTCTTATGGAAGATACGGAAGCTCACGCCACTAGGTGGCTCTTACAAGGAGTAATGGGCTGATCTGAAATCTCATGCCAATTGGAAGGGGTAATGGGTTGGTTGTCAACACTCCTACCCTTCCACATGTCCCCAACATACATCACACTACAACATTTCTCGGATTGCATCTTCAAGACAGTGAATTGCATGGTACTCAATTGGGATGAGAGGATGATGCTAATCCACGTAGGGATAGATGGAATTTTTCAATTTTTCCAAACCACGGGACAAATGGAATTTTTCTATATACTATTCCAGAAGGATTGTGCCCTTAAAAAAAGTTTGTTGACATTTAGTAGAGTTGATGATTCAAAGATTGAATACTGTCACTTGTGTACCATTCCATCAGTTTCAAAATTCTTCTACAAACATAGTCAATCCTACATTAAATTCATGAGATGTCATTTTCATGATTGGAAACTCACATGTTAAGCCTTGAAGAAATTGAACAATAATTCGACCAATCTGTATGAATAGCCAGATCCTATTGACCATGCTGTGATTGGGAGTATCCTTTTAGCAATATTTTCAAGCATTTTTTGTTGGATTGTATGGTGCAGTCATTATTTATCAAGAAACCTCTTTGTGGAAGGATATGGATTACATCATTTCTTTGGTGTCATAATTCGATGAACATGTTAATGATGATATTAACACTGCCAAGATAGTGGCAAGTGATAGTAAGGAGGTTGTTGACCCCAAAAGTGTAACATGGAATCCCTGCCTACAAATGGGTTGCAATGCGTTATTACTTAGATATATAAATGGGTTGCAATGCCTTATTACTTAGATATTTTGATAATGATGAAAGACGCTTCTTTGATTTGCGCTCATGACTACCTTGCAAAAAAGGATTCTACAGTTTGAGAATAAACACAGAAATTCAAGTCAGTTTCCATGTGAAATGGATGAATGATGAGTGTGCTAGCAATTTAATTTGAAAAGAGAGAATATAAGGAGAACTTCTACTATAAGGTTTGATTTGTACTTGTGAGATACTTCCATCATTCATTCATTCTGATTTTACTAGAAGTCTTAACCATCTTGATGACAAGAGGGTCTTATTTAAGGCAACAAGATTCAAAAATTAAAATCATATTTTCCAACAACTTGTCTTTAAAGTTGTATGATTTAGCTTTGGCAGTCTGTGTGTTCTTGTTTGTTTATGGATTAAATTTCATGATTGATAAAGAATATTTTGCAGAGTCAAGTGACAGCATTTTGTGGCAAGTTGATCTAGATATTTAGCTTCAGTTTTCTTTTGTTGTCAGAGTCTCTTTGTATGGTGCCCATCGGAGGCTTCTAAATTTGGCTTTGGTCCCTACCCTCGTAGGGATTTGTAAAGAGAATTCAGCTTTGTATATCAGAATGAAATCAATATAAAAATCAGATTTTTTTATTTAAGTCTCACATGTGTATCTTGATGATGTTGTTCAAATTTTGCTTTTGTCCTTGTCTCTTATCCATGTACACACTTATGTAATTTATTGCTTCTTTTTCATTCTTTTGCACAATTACATATAATATATATAAAACCATCCTTGGTCCCTCATACTTAATACATGTGGATTAAGTGATTGTTTTTATTTTATTTTAAGGCTATAAACCTCAGGTAAAATTCTCAACTATCTTGCCTTAGCCCAACAAGATCGGAAAATTCTTGAGTAAGGTTCCTCATACCTTTTCCTCAACATTTATTTGGCAACACCATTGGGGAGATATTCCATATCTCTCTAGTTGATTGTATCACGATTGTATTTTATATTTCTATTTTTTCCGATCACTCTTTGACTGGTTTTTTTTCCATGACAGTACATGTTACAAGACAACCAAATATTGGAAATGGTCTTGATGACCAAACAAGCATTGCATTGAATTTATTCAACATTGTTTTATAAATTTGTAGTACTCGCACCGAACTTGAACGCTCTTGGGAAGTAGTTGAAAGGGACATAAATATTCGTGAACGTTGGGAAGTCGGGAAAAGGAAGCCCATAAATCAACCGTAACCTCCCTTTTCCTACCTCTTTGGTATTTCATTTCATGTCCTCTAATCCTTGCATTTCTCGAAGGAGAAGATGGTTGTCCCATGAAGCTACTCCTATTTCTGAAATAGGAAGGAGGAAAATTGTCTTATCAACACAACAAAGTTCCCTTAGGCAAACCGTATCTGATTCTGCCAATTCATATTTATCACCCATACCTATCACTTTCAACATGACATCTGTGGGTAGTGGTAGTGGCATCAAAGGTGCCTCCTCCTCGCAACCTTCTGCTTCATCAGTAATTGGTAGTATCTACAGTCATCAATTCCATGTTCAATCCACTACCAATCGTGCTAAAGTCATAAAGAAATATGGAATTTTCCAATTTGAGTAAGATGATACAACCACCTCGTGGCACGTATCTTCTCCCTTGAATCTTGCACCAGCAACTCACCCATTACCAAAATTCAAGGATCATTTACCTAGGTTCTCGGGAAACAATACTGTTACTACAAATGAACACTTGGTATCATTTTCTAATGCTTGTCACAACATAGGGGCTAATGATAATGACACGTGCATGCATTTATTTGTCAACTCCCTTGAAGGGAAAGCTGCAACATAATTTTTTGACCTCCCTCCCAAAATCCTTTCTACTTGGGAAGAATTGGTTTATTGGTTCAAGTCCACTTATGGACAACCCAAGAGTCCAGCTAAGAAGTTAAGGGAATACAATAATATGGCCTATAAAAATGGTGAAACCATTAAATATTTTAACCTTCGCTTCACCAAATTATATAATCAAATCCCTAAACTAATCCGCCCTCAAAATCAGGTTGCTTTCATGAATTATTATAATTCATTACCTTCCCCTTATCGTCACAGAATTGAAAAGAAGGATATTGACAATCTCGGTTCTGCCCTTCAGACTTGCCTAGAATATGAAGAGAAACTCAAAAGAATGGGTCTCCCTAAGGGAGACTTGGTCAAGCAAACATACATGTATTCCCTCCTACAACTCATGTAAGATATGAATAATAGGATGATAACCTACGAGCGAAAATGAAATTCCTCTTCTCCTGGGGATTCTTCTTCTTCCTTAGTGCCTTTTAGGAATACTAATGAAAACACTTTTCAACCAAAGGCCATAATGGCTCACAGGTGGTGTAACTTCTATGAAGAAAATCATGAGGAGAGTAATTGTGAAGTTAAGAGAAATGTTAGGGATAAGATATTTGGCAAAAGGCTCGATACCACGATCATTGTTTTAGATTGGGTTGAACTAGAATATGTTATGGTAATTAATACCAGGAATTAATCTTACACTGCCAAGGGAAAATATGACCTTCCCGCACTTCATCCACCCCAAGCTCGTCTTCTCAAAATGTTGATACTCAAGCTGTCAGAACTTCGGATAATCAAGGAGTGTCTTATCTTCTTCCCTTGTCTAAGTATACTATCCTTAATCAATTGGATAATATGAAAGTTGATTCTACTCTTTTGGACATGGTTACCATCCCATAACAACATAAGCATCTTAAAAACTTTATGGAAGGTAATATTTCTACCATTTCCAATCTATTTGAAGAGTCAAAGGAAGAGGACTCAACTGTAAATAAGATAGGTGTAAATAAGTTTAGGAACCCTGTAAAAAAAAACCCTTTCTATATCTCGGTAAAAATCATGGATAAAATAGTTCATTGTTGCCTAATTGATGGCGGGTCCAGTGCAAGTGTGATGTCTAAAATTATCATGGAAGAGCTTAGATTATCTTACACTAAGAAAAATTCTAGGAGCATGCTCTCTTATAACACTTTGCAACAATCAAATATAGGTGAAATCAAGGATGTAACCTTAGTTCTATGCGCACATCCCCAGATAAGAACAACCCTCAACATCCAAGTAATTGATATGTCTGTGAGTAACTATTCAATTATTTTAGGAAGAGATTGGCAAGCCTTAACTGGTGGATAGATTTCACTTGATGGAACACATTTGTTTGTCCCTCGGATGAAAGAACATTATAGTCCTTAGGGAAGGAAGAATGTCACCTTATATAGAGAGAGCATTCCTCAACCTAATGTAAATTATCTCGAAGAAGATTTGGGAGTGTACTCTATCTTTGTTGATGAGGGTGACACTATGCTTGAACTAGTTGATTTGATGATGGCATGTGGCACATGAATTTCAATGGCTCATGTTCAAACGAAGTTAATGGAGTCGACATCATTCTATATTATCCTATACGTAAAATTCACAATTTCTCTTATAGGTTGGAATTTTCTTGCACAAACAATGTCACCGAGTTTGAGGCCTTATTGTTAGGCATTGAAAATGCATATTACCTTGGTTGTGGCCACCTTACAGTTTTTGGTGATTCTGAACTTGTTGTGAATCTTGTACAAAAGAATTATTCACCAAGAAATAAGTTACTTAAACGTTATACTCAATTTTTTTGGACGTTGATTTCAAATCTGTTATCATTTAACATCACTCATGTTAAGAGATAACTTAATTCAATGGCTAATAGGTTAGTTGTTTTTGCAACATCCCCTACCCGACAGCTTTTACCTCAAAGACTTGATTGTACATTTCAATCTCTATATCGTCCTCACATCCTTGATAACGTAAAATCATGGCAGGTTTTCCCGAGTGACGAAGGAATTTGCGCTTTCATACAAAATGAATCGTTTAAGCCCAAAGAAATCATCTCTATTGAAGATGACAAATTTCCTAAAGGTTTGTCTCCTCTCAAAATTTCATTTTCGTCAAGTGATGTAGGAAACAAAGAAACACATAAGGAAGAGGAGTCGAAAAGGAAAGTTGGTGAGACCATTTCCTTGAATATTGGGACATCCAAATCTCCAAAGATCATTAAATTAGGTGCCCAATGTTCTAATGATGAAAAAGTGAAATTCACAGAATTACTTCATGAATTTCAAGATGTTTTTGCCCGTTCATACGAGGATCTTCGTGGTTTTGATCCTGCTCTCATACATCATGCCATTCCTATCAAGGAAGAGATAAAACTAGTTAGGCAAAGACAAATACCTATTAACCTTGCACTCAAAGCCACTATTAGAAAATAATTGGAAAAAATGTTGAAATCTACTATAATATTTCCAGTTAAGTATTTCGAATGGGTTTCAAACCTGGTTCCTATCTGAAAAACTACTAGCCAGATCAGATTATGTGTCGATTTTCGCGCATTAAATAAAGAAAGTCTCAAAGACCATTTTTCGCTTCATAATATGGAAATGATCTTACAACAGGTTGCAGGGTCTCAAATGATGTCCTCACTTGACGGTTTCTCTGGGTATAATCAAATCAAGGTAAAAAGGACCGATAGGTAAAAAACCACATTTACCACACACCGGGGCACATTTTCTTATGAACGCATGGTTTTTTTCTTATCTAATGCAGGTGCCACATTTCAAAGAGATATGCAGATAGATTTTGATGATCTAATCAATAATATTATCCAAGTTTATCTTGATGATTTGACAGTTTATTCTAAAAACCGGTTGGATCATTTTGGTCATCTTAGAAAATTTCTCATGCGCTGCAAAAAAATTGGCATTTTTTTGAATCCTTCCAAATCTATTTTCGGTGTCACAAAGGGAAAGATCCTCGGTCATATTGTTTCTGATTCAGGGATAAGTATAGATCCCAGTAGGATTACTGTCATTCTAAACATCCATTCCCCCACATCCAAGAAAGAAGTTCAAGCTTTCATGGGCATTATTAATTTTGTCTGTAGATTTGTTCCTGATTTTGTTGTCATGGTTAAACCAATCCATAATCTTCTAAAGAAGGATCATTATTTTTCTTGGAAAGGTGATGTAAAGAATGTTTTCCTTAGGATTAAGAAAGCAATCAGTTCTGCACCGGTTCTGGAAAAATCGGATTTCGAGAAAGACTTTATCATATATACCAATGTCACCAAGGAAGCAATTTGTGTTATCCTCTTACAATGTGGTGACCAAAACAATGGAAAACATGTATCCTACATGAGTCAAAGTCTATTAGACGATGATATCAATTACTCTTATATTGAGAAACATGTTTTTGCTCTTGTCAAGGCTATAAAAACAATTCGCCATTTTATTTTGGGCAAACATACGCAGGTAAAAGTCCCTTTGCCTGTTGTCAATTTTCTTATTTCACAAACATATCTTTCAGGAAAACTTGCACATTGGCTTGCCAAAATTCAGGAGTGTGATTTTACGATCATGAATTCAAAGACAATAAAGGGACGAGACCTAGCCCTTCACTTAGCTCAGCACCCTGAACCAAGTGAAGAACTTGAAAACCAAGATAATCCTCTTTCAACACTATTTTATATTGAAAATCAAAATCCCTCTCTATCTGAGCATCCTTGGTATAAAAATATGGTGTATTATTTGCAGTATCAAAAGTGTCCAAATGGGTTGGATCCTCACTAGAGAAGGAGACTTTGCCTTGAATCTTCCAAGTATATCATTTTAGGAGACCTTTTGCTTAAGAGGTTTGCTGATGGTTTGTTACTTCGATGTGTAAATGATGAGGAATCACATAAGTTGTTATGTGAAATCCATGGATCATCATCTTTTGTCATTCACATCGGTGGCCATTTTTCTACTAAGGCTACTGTGTTTAAGATCATAAGAAATGGATATTACTGGCCTATGATATTCTGTGATTCATATAAATTTGCAAGATCTTGTGATAAATGCCAAAAATTTGGTGGGAAAGAACGTCTTTTTCCCATGCCTTTACAACCCATCCTTCCAGATTTCCCTTTTTCTAAGTGGGGCCTAGAATTTATTGTTCCTATCAACCCTCCATCTTATGTAGGGCATATCTTTATTTTGATAGCCACTGATTACTTTATTAAGTGGACCAAGGTTGTACCTCTTAGACACGCACATGATGAGCAGATAATTTCTTTTCTAGAGTCTAATATCTTTTCGAGATACGGCATCCCATTAGTGATCATTACGAACAATGGCCCAGCCTTCATTTCTGCAAAATTGACCCAATTTCTGGCTAAGTTAGTTGTCAAACATTTGAATTCATATTCTTACTACCCTTAGGGAAATGGGAAAGCAATGTCCACTAAAAATAATATGGTTAGGATCATAAAGAGAATCATAGAAGACAAACCTCACCAGTGGAACACACTTCTCACTTATGCTCTCTGCGCAAACCATACAACCACCAAATCAAGTACATGATTTACTCCCTTCTAGCTTGTATATGGCCAAGAGGTTATTCTACCTACTGAGCTAGAGATTTCCTCCTTACAGTTGATGTTACAGACTGAAGAATTAAATTCTTCTAATGTTCCCCAAAGGATAAATTCACTGTTAGCCCTGGAAGAACAAAGAAACTTTTCCTTGGAGAACCTAAAAATAAGGTAGCAAACGGTGAAAAAGTATTTTAACAAGCGAGCAAAGGTTTTTGAATTCAAGATTGAAGACAAAGTCCTACTATGGGACTCAGAACATGTTGAAAGAGGGATACATTTTAAATTCTATAAATTATGGCTAGGTCCTTTCAAAATCGCTTTTATCCTTGGCGCAAACTCATACCTTCTAAAGGATTTGGAGGAGCGATTGTTTTCTTACAGTACTAATGGTTCCCACTTGAAACATTATGTGGAACCAGCTTGATCATTAATTCTTTGTGTAAACATGACTATTGTATATAGTCCTTTGTCTTACTTTTTTTTTTACTTTGGTTTGTTAAGTTTTATTTTCTTCTGTTTGTTTCGCATAATCATCGGAAATAAATTATGGATCAGTTTTTCCATAACAATGTCATTATGTTAATATTGTTGATCGATGAAAATAAGATACACACAATTTTCATGATGTCCTGTTTTGAGACACCACTGGAATAGATTTTTGGATTTCAATACTGTTGTAGTATAGTTGGTTTTGTTTTCTTCCTTGTTTCTGCTATCCCTTTCTTCCATCCATCCTGAGATTCAAGAGCATATCAGAAGAATTCTCCCTGAAATTCTTAAAAGAATTATCAGTTATGAATCTTATTCAATTGTTATGCATACAGGACCAACTCCCCTCATACATATCACTTCCCATAAGTTATTCCCCGAAGTGCCAGCTCCTAATTTCCCTTAAACCATCATTTTCCCCCTATTGCATAACTATTATTTTCAGCAGTTTTTTATCACCTACTTCTATTGTTCTGCGAAACCAAACATTCTGATTTCTAAATCTGTTGAGAAAAGACTTCCCTATGGATTCGCAAGTTTGTTGACACCCCAAAGAACGACATGGAATACATGCCTGCAAATGGGTTGCAATGCCTTATTACTTAGATATATTTAACAATAAACTAAATAGGTGGGCCCCCCTTATGATTAATAATGATGAAATACGCTTCTTTGATTTGCACTCATGACTACCTTGCAAAAAGGATTCTACAATTTGAGAATAAACATATAAATTCAAGTCGATTTCCATGTGAAATGGATGAATGATGAGTGTGCTAGCAATTTAATTTTAAAAGAGAGAATAGAAGGAGAACTTATGTTATAAGGTTTTCTCTGTAATTGTGAGATACTTCCATCATTCATTCATTCTAAGTTTACTAGAAGGCTAAACCATCTTGATGACAGCAGGGTCTTATTGAAGGTAGCGGGATTCAAAAACTGAATCATATTTTCCAGCAACTTGTCTTTAAAGGTGTATAATTTATCTTTGGTAGTATGTGTGTTCTTGTTTGTTTATGGATTAAATTTCATGACTGATAAAGAATATTTTGCAGAGTCAACTGACAGCATTTTGTGTCAAGTTGATCGAGATCTTTAGCTTCATTTTTATTTTGTTGTCAAGGTCTCTTTGTATGGTACCCATCGAATTCTTCTAAATATGGCTTTGGTCTCTACCATCGCAGGGGTTTGTAAAGAGAATTTGGCTTTGTATCTTGGAATGAAATCAATATAAAAATCAGATTTCTTATTTCAGTCTCACATGTGTATCTCGATGATGTTGTTCAAATTTTTTTTTTTCCTTGTCTCTTATCCATGTACACACTTATATAATTTCTTGCTTCTTTTTCTTTCTTTTGCATAGTTACATATAATACATATAAAACCAGACTTGGTCCCTCGTACTTAATACCTGTGGATTAGGTGATTGTTTTTTTTTTTAAGGCTATTAACATCGGGTAACACTCCCAACTATCTTTCCTTAGCCCAGCAAGATCTGAAAATGTTTAAGTAAGGTTCCTCATACATTTTCCTCAATAGAGGTTTTTGATATCAATTTGATATGGGTGTTTTCTTTTGGTTGTAGATTGATATATTTAATCTCCATTGTCTTTTGAAAATTAAAAGATAATAAATGCAAATATTTTGGTTATTTGAAGGTTATGGAGATTGGTATGAGTGAGTGAGTATAACATTTTAAGTTTACACTCCATCATATTTTTGTTATTGATTTTTTACATGATGTGATTATATAAGTTAGCTTATCTTTGTTATTGTTTTCTTATCCATTGTGCTTGATAGAAGCTTATGGGATTGTATTAATACTCTTATGGGATTGTGTTAATACTCTTCTTGTTCATAGGATTTGTTTTTCCAATGAAAGTTTCATAGGGAAACTTAAGGGATGTTTCCCCACATTTATGTATGGAATCCCTAGTAATCAATTTAAACTAGTGTGCCTAACTTAATTTGATTCAAACCAAGCACATGTTAGCACAAAACTAACCAAATGCCCAACAACATGGGCAATGATTAGTTGAGATAACCAAAAATGTAAGAGGTGTTTTCAACAATAAATAGTGGGTCTAGAAAAGTTTGCATCATATACCCACTAACTATAGAATTTTTCTAGCATATCTCCCCTTGCGAGGAAAGTTGGGATAACTCTCAAGGTTATTTCGAACATGCACGAGTCCCTAAACAATTTACACTAGAGCCTTTCTATATGTCCACAAAATCCAATGTGTGTAACCTAATGATGTGCCTTTCATAGGTAATCACAAGTGACAGTGGCATTTGATCATGATACTTCCTTGAAATTTCATACAAGAGCATCTAACATGATTATTTTCAAAAAAACACATTTTTTCATGTATTTCCAGGTTATGTCACTATGGGTCTATCAAAAGTATGTAGAGTAGGTACTCAATTAATACAATTTAATTCTACATTCAATCACTACCTACACTTGAAATTTCACTAAATCTATAAGGAAATAAGTCAAAAATACCATTTAAATACACACACACACACACACACACACACACACACATATATATATATATATATTGTTTTTTTCTTTCCCTTTGAAAATTCATAACTCTTATTATATTATTTTATTATTTTACTTAGGAGACCCATTTTAGATGTTAAATTTTGTCTAATGAGTATGTTGCATCTGAATTCTTTGTGCAGTGCAATAAGTTGTAAATTTTTTGTTAACATGTTCACCTCCATTATCTATTCTTAACCTCTAAAGTTGATGCCCAAATTGTTTTTCTACAAAGGCCTTGAAGGCCAAAAACATGTCAAAAAAATCACTCTTAAATTTTAATAAATAAACCGAAGTGTGTTTGGAGATGTCATCAATGAAAGTTAAAAAGTACTTGAAGCCAAAGAAAGAAGTAAAAGGAATCGTACCACAAAATTCACTATGAAAAAGTTGGAAGGGGGTCGAGGCATGCCAAGAGGCACATTTATCTAAACTATCTTGTTGATGTTTGTTGAGAACACAAGTAGAACAAAAACCATCTCTACAAGAAACGAGAGGAAGACTAGTCACTATATTCTAATTACATAGTTGTTGCAATCGGTGATAGCTTAGATGACCAAACCACTCATGCCAAAGTTTTCTCAAGTCATCATTATGAGAAATAAACATTTATGGAAGAGATGATGAACCAAAGTTGTCAAATCTCTAAAACCTAATTTTAATATGATCAACAATTCTAGTTGCTAGGACATGCTTAGGATCTTTTAAATCCTTGATTACAACTTGGTGAGGTGAAAATTCTAATTTTTTATATTCATCTGAATGAGTGATTTGATATGTCATTGATAGAAGGTTGCAAGTAAGGCTTAGAACATATAATACATCATTAAAATGGTCATAATATAGCTGAACTATTTCAAACCCTACAACACTAAGAGATTTATCATCACTAAAAAATATTCATTCCGTGTTACATTCATGAAGAGAAAAAAAGATGACATTATCCTTAACCATATGATAGAATGCTCCAAAATCGATAAGCCACTCACTAGGAGAAAAATTAGATGTTGCATTGAAGGAAAAACTAGAAGCAAAAAGTGCATGTACATGAGAATAAGAGTTAAAAGAAGAAGAATCAAGACTGGTGTTGTGCTTTTTCATTGTTGAGCTTCTGAGATTTCCATCCTCTTGAAACATTTAAAACTCAAATGACCATCTCACCCATAAAAATCACAATTTCTCTCAGTGTTCTTGTCTTTTGATTTAATTCATTTATCACTATTGGGAGTAGGCACTGTTGGAGAGGGTTTTGGACCCTTGTTTTGGTTGTTGTTGTGAGAATTTTTCTTCTTTGGATGCTTGGATTTATCCTTTTGTTGTGCCACCAAGGCTTCATTGTATGTACTTCTAGTGTTTATCACTCCAAGATGCAAGAGATTATCTTTCTCTCTCATCAAAGAATAACAAAAACCTTCAAGAGATGGAATTTTGTAAGTATCCCCTTGACTAATAAGAGCTTCTCTAGTGGAGTGAAAAGTAGAGACAAAAATATAATAGACGGTGTCAATCTTATAAAGAATAGCATATATAAGTTGGTCACCTATCTCGTTAATATTACATTCAACAAGTAAAAATCTTATTGTTTTGAACTTAAATAGAAAATCTTCAATGCAGGAGAAATCACTGGTATTTAAAGAAATCAATTGGTTTTCGAGCAAGTGGGATCAAATCTCATTGTGTTTACCAAACATGATATCCATATTTTGTCATGTTGCATCTAAGGTCTCAATTCCTTGAAGGTGAAACTAAAGATCACTGGAGATGGACATTTTTTATTAATCCATGTGTTA
>ML822658.1:111108-140380 GCA_009831015.1 Picea engelmannii | reverse complement strand
CCTCCAGCCCATAAATGAGTTGAAAAGGTGAGAAACCGGTTGCAATCTTAACAGATGTTCGGTAATCCCATAATGTTGAGTATAACATCAAATTCCAATTTGACTTGGTTGAGTTGATAGTTCGTTGTAGAATGGTCTTAAGAGTTTTGTTTACAGCTTCCACCTGCCCATTTGCTTGGGGGTAGTAGGGTGACGAATGTTCCTGCCGTAACCCAAGCTTTGATGTTAACTCAGTCGTCATATGGTTTTGAAAGTGACTTCCATGGTCAGTGACAATCTCTCTTGGGACATCGAACCTTGCTATTATCTGATTGAATAAAAAGAGAGTTGTAGTCTCTCCATCATATTTAAACATTGGCATAGATTCAACCCACTTTGTGAAGTAGTCTACAGCTACGATGATATAGTCGTGCCCCCTTGCTGAAGGAGGGTTGCATGTAGTGTAATCAATCCCCCACTTGGTGAAGGGACCAACTGTGATGACAAGAAACATGGGAGCGGGATGTGCCCTCATCTTCCGAGAGAAGATTTGGCACGAATGGCACTTCTTGACTGATTCGATACAATCCTTGATAAGTGTCGGCCAGAAGTAACCTACTCGTAGAATATTTTGGGCTGTCGCTAACCTAGAAAAATGACTGCCACAAGCTTCGGTATGGAAATCGTTAATCACAATAACTGCTTCTTTGTGAGTGAGACATCGGCTTAGGATGTAGTCTACACCTCTCCGATACAATGTATCATCGAGTATGAGATAATTCTTAGTCTGATGGAATATGCGTCGACACTCATCATGAGAAGGAGTAGTGGGTCACTTCAAAGTCTGGAGATAGATAAGTATATCTCCATACCAGGGATCTGAAGAGGTGATCAAAAACATATATCCTCTAATAGGTGACTCTTTGGGCACAAGATCACCTAACTCAACCGGAAGCTCCGAAATAAGTTCTGCGAAGACCAGTGACTTTTTGGACTTTGCTGAAATGAAATCCAAGTCAAACTCCTAGAGGGTGACTATCCATCTACTGATTTTTCTGCCTATTACCTGTCATGTCAGCATGAACTGAAATGGATTCATGACAACAATAACGATGGTCTTGTGAAACACAACATAAACATGGAACCATTGAACAGCATGGAATGCTACCAACGCAATTTTTCGATATGAGAATAATTGAGTTCCAGTCCTATGAGGCCTCATCTCAGGTAATAGATGACATATTCTAAGAACAATTCATCTTCCTGAACTAATACCATGCCAATGGTTGACTCTATTGCAGCCAGATATAATAGGAAATCTTTGTTATAGTTAGGTGGCCAGAGCAGAGGGGTAGTTGTGAGTGCATGTTTCAATGCGGCGAAAGAGCATTGAGCGACATTGCCCCAACAAAAGGGAACATCTTTTTTAAGTAAGTGCATAAAGCCCTTGGTGATCTCGGTGTAGTTAGTGACAAAGTGTCTTACAAAATTCGCCTTGCCCTGTAGACTCTGATGTTGAAAGATTGTGCATGGGCGGGGGAAACTGAATTATTGCCTCAACCTTGAGAGGATTGACCATGATCCCTGTTGTTGAAACTATGAAACCTAACAATCATCCTAACGTTACGTAGAAGCTGCACTTGTTTGGATTCAAGCGAATCCAAAAGTAGTGACAACGTTCAAAAATAAGTCAGAGTTGTGTGAGATGATCCGTTCTCTCATGAGATCGAGATCCTAAATCATATAAATAGGCCTCAACTATATGCTTGAGGTCATGGAGAAAAAAATACATGGCCCACTGAAATGTGGCTCCATCATGTTTTAGACTGAAAGGCATCTTACGATATGCGAATGTACCCCATGGATAGATGAATGCCATATTGTCTTGGTCTTCGGGTTTGATTTGTATTTGATTATATCTCGAAAAAATGTCGATGAAAGAAAAGGCTTCACAACCCGCACATTCATCAATGATCTGGTCAATGAAAGGTGTGGGAAAATTATCTTTGGGACAAGCCTTGTTCAAATCATGGAATTCTGTACATACATGAATTGTGCCTTGTTTTTTATTGACCAGCACAGGGTTTGACACCAATTGGGTCAAATGGATAGGATAGATAAACCCGTCTTTTAGAAATTTCTCAACCTCAACCTTAATGGTTGCTTCTTTCTTAGGATTAACTAGACGAAGCTTCTGCTGAACAGGCTTGGCATCAGGATATGTTGTGATTTCATGTTCAACTATTTTTGGATCGATACCTAGCGTTTCCTCATAAGACCAGGAAAAAATGTCATGGAATTCTTTGAAAAGATCTGTATAGAGTTGAATCTCTCTGGGGGAGCAGTCAGCTCTAATGAAAACATTCTCCATGATGCCAAGGCTTCAGGAGATATTGATCGGTATGGTTTCAGCGATGGTTTCCATATTACCCTCAGCATAAACTTCATGGGTAGCTAGGAGATTAATAGGACAAGACTGATCTCCCGTCATAGTCACAGTAAATTCTCCTGCTTCGATCCGGCTTAACTCTGGGAGGAAGTATGATCTATGATGAAGATCTTCCTAGGGTTTGTCCAGAGGGCAATACCAAGTCTAACGAATTGGTGCCAGCGAGAGAACATTGAGCCCAAATAGGCTCTAGAAGTGGATCGAACTCTTGTGCGGGAGTTGGATCAATGCTAGTTGAAGCTTGCTGGACTAAAGAGTACGCTACTTCAACTACGGACAAGGGCATGGACATGCCCCGGTGCCCTGTCCCATCCATCGTGGCCAATGGGCAAGGAAGTATCCACGGATCATCGAAGTAAGTCATGCAGAATGACGAAACTTGAAAAATCTCAACCTTATGGTGATTAGATATAAACTTGATATCGCCTTGAGGGGGCGGGTAATTGAAGGTACCCATCAAATATGGGCACAAACCAACCCCTACGTTGATGACACCTAGTTGAGGATTATCAATCATCGGGACCATGGATGCCCCCAATACAGGGTCAAGTCTGGAGAAAGACAATTGATCGATGGTCACTATCCGGCCCTCGTGTGGAAACAATAAGACCCATAAAACTGTAGCAACCACTACTTGCATGTCATAAGTCCAACTCCTTCCTAACAAGAGGTTATAGTCGAGGGGAGCATTGACTACCTCTACATCGACAAACATGGTCTTCCCTCCTAACTGCACGGGGAAATAAAGAATGATACCATGTGGTCGGAACGAACAACCATCAAAAGCGGTGAGGAGAGTAGGTGATAGAGACAAAACGGGCTGGCCAACGACCTTCCAACATGCCAACGACATAACGCATGTCGAGGCACCCTCACCAACCACCGTGCATAAGATATTCTGAGTAAAAATTTTCATGGGATAAACCACTACTATCTCAAACGCTAAGTGGTAAGGTAGACGAGGTCTTAACTCGGTTGTATCCAACATGATTGTACACGGATTACAAGTCTCGGTAGATCCTAAAGTGGTTAACAAGGCTTTCCTATGGGAAGGGAAGCTTTGGAGGACCTCCAAAGCAGACATCGCACAAGGGGTTTGTGATAAATCCTCCACCACAGAGTAGTTCTGGGTGGCCCTTGCATTTGGTTTATGAGAAGATTTTTTGAATGTGCCTTTGGGAATGCGTGTCATTGTTTCAGCCAACATCTACTCAATCTGTAGAGGAAGAGATGGGAGTTCAGCTTCTTTACCCTTATCAGAAGTGCTTGGTTTACTATAGTCATGCGCTCTAGTCAATATAAAAGCATCACCCCTCACCATATAGATGTTCGCGGATGCGGGGTTGTTCGCAGCCGGAGAGGGTTCTTGGCTACCCCCTTCCATGCTTGCAAAGGCTTGGGTTAGATTTTTCCCATGTTGAAATGGATTGGTCAACACAACAGGTTGTTGTTGCATCACAAACTTTTGGGCTTCTTCAAGCTGAGGACATAGATGGGTCGGGTGGTCTTCCGTGCACAAGTTGCATGGATACGTCACCCTCTGTTTCTCAGTGTTGTCCCCACTAGCATTATCAGTAGGTTTTTTATCCCCCTTACCCTTCTTTCATTGTTTTTTATTTCCTTCAAGCTGCTGGGTGGCCTTTGGGTTAATTGATTGCACTGTGTGTACCTCCGACATTTTGGTAGGGGGAACAACCAAAGGAGTAGTTTGGCTAGCCATTGTGTGTTGTATAGATAATTGCTACAATTGCTTCCTCAATTTCTCAACGGGATTTGTTTGTGCTGAACCAACAATACCATCAGCATGTGGTCCAACTCTCTATCTAGTTTTATCAAGTATTGGGCATGGCGTATCTGGAAACATGTTGTATAATAAACCGAACTGAGAATAGATGAGCTCAAATTGTTGAGCTCTCATGATGGCGTCTTCTTCGGAGAATACTCTTGACGTCGCGACGTCTCTGGATAACTGCAGGACCAAAGAATTAAGGAACCACTCAAGAAGGAATGCTGGTGGGAATGGCACCTTAATTAAACTCTTCCAGCGTCTCCATTCTCAGATGTGATCAGAGATATGGTCCGCTATTGTCTATTCGAAATTGGTGAGAACCTCTGTGCCAGTGTCGATTCTCACAGGTAACTGGAAATGGTTTAGGAAATCCATCGCCAGTTCACCAAAGGAAGAGTATCTTGAGCGATCGAGCTCAATGTACCATTTCACAGAACTCCCAATGAGAGTACGTTGAAACAATCACAACTATATGGAGTCATATTTCAACAAGTTAGATGAGAACCAAAGATGGAAGGTAATCACATGATCTCCTGGATCTTCACTAGGCTTGGCTTCGAACTTTGGAATGTCCGAAGACAACTTCGTCAGCATAGGAGGCCAACGCGGATCGTGACAGATAGGGTCATTCAACAACCTTGTCAAATCTAGCAAGTGCAAAGTCGCCAGGAAGGGTATTTTTGGTTGTTTGTGATAACCTGGGAAAAAGGGGCCTGGAGTTTGACTGGCACCAGGTTGCCAGGAAAATTTTGGCTGTTGTCCCATATTCTGGTAGAAACCATGGCCCTGGCTAGTGTATGGATTTTGCGTATGTGGAGACATCATCAGATGATTTCCAAAATAGGACATAGATGGTTGGGCATGCATCACATTCGAAGGGATTTGGGAAGGGTTGCCCCATGTCGGTCCCATGGGGATAGGCATAGTAGCTTGTCTAAGGTTCCATTGATTGTTGAGAGAATTACCCCAGATCAACATTCTGGATGAGGGAACAGATCCCTACCAAGAATTCCATGGCCCTGTCACAGAATAAGTTCCAAAGTTTGCCCCCTGTGCAGGAATAGTACCCTGCATAGGAATAGGTTGTCCAAAACTGGGATTTCCCCCAGTCGGGAAGGCGAATGACGAGAAGGCATTGTTATCAAACGTTCCTATCAAATAAAATGGTGTCGAACCTATCGACATACTATGCGAAGGTGGTCCTTGACTCCCCACTCCAAATAAACTATGGTGTGTAGGTTGCCCAACGGATTTCTGATGCGAGCCACCGAGTGAAGGGGACGAAGGAGGTATATGACCTCCTCCATAAGGGGAAGAGTTAAAAGGAGAAAGAGTTCCCCCCATGTGACCTTGCAGAGGAGCACTAGAGCTCCCTTTCCCCAGACCTAAAGTCTATAAAGTGGAGTAGGAAAGTACAAGACTTGTACCCAAACTAGGCATCTCGTATGAGAACGAAGGGCCTATTTCACTTGGTGTGAAAGGGGTTGTGGCCACCGCCAAAGACGACATCGGACCACTGTGTGATGTAGTTGCGGTCAAGACCATGGTGGCTTGGACATATGACGGTGGGTTAGGAGGTGGAAATTCTCCTGTGGTGACAACCATAGTGGGAATTGAAGAATTCCCAGAAGGAGTAATAACATTTGTTTCCATTGCTCTGTGTGACACTGTCTGGCACTCGTAAGGATGAATCGATACAATGGTGGGTGTTGAAAGATCAGTGGTGGAGGTTTCAACCAGACCAAAATCTTGTGCTCCAAGGTCTAAAATGGTTGATTCCTCTAGATGTTGGTCGGGTACAATTTCTTGTGACCCGATCGCTTCAAAAGACCCTTGTTGGTCTAGCTTTTGCCTTAGTGGTGGCGGGGGTGGCTCCAATGTAACCGACGACAGGCCAAGAAGCCTTCGTGATAGGAAAAGCTCATGATCCTCCACTGTGTTAGAAGAGCAAAGACACTCTAGGGTAGTCTAAACGTTCAAAAGTAACACACACTAAAAAATTACCTAGAAGATAAGACAGGCAAACACTAAATTAATTGGAAGAACAATTACAACAACCAACACTAGAGAAACTTACCGGTGCAAGTGAAACTCAAAAACGGAAGAACACTCTAGGTATACTCTACAAAGCATGGCCCAATGTCTGTAATAGGTACCACGGTATACCCTCATAGTCACCTGTGTATGTCCCTAAAAAATATAGGCAACTAGGTTGCCAGCGCGCGAACAGTCACCAGGCGAGTACAGTTGAAAGTCGGGTAGACCACAATCAGCAATGTATCAAGCCCGAAACCTGTCAAGGGTATCGAAATCAAGTGGTCTAGAAGAATACTAAGGACCTTGAATGGATTCAATACCCACAAAGCCCCGTGGCAAATGCAATCAACGTTATCCCAAAACAAGCCCTCGATATATGTTCTCCACTACGATTGGTCCATCTTTGGAGGGGTTATCTCTGCTACCTTTCCTCATGCGACCTCATGTTTATTCCCTATGTTAGAGGGGGGTCCCAGATAAATTTCATGATACTGGACATAGACACTCCTTAACTCAGACTCCAATGTTTGATTGTAATGGCCTTGAAGAGTTTCCTCTCCAACCTAATCCAAGGCCCTAATCCTGAACTAGTTGGTTAACCCTACAAACAGAAAAGTCTAATAAATTTTAGATTTAGCATTAATTTTATTTCCTGTCTTATGTCAAGGGGTATGAAAGTGAAACTGATGATGTGTAAAAGATGAAAGTAAAAAATGAATAAAAATTTGGAAACAAAAACTTTCACTTAATGCAAATTTTCAACAACTTTTCAATTTTTTAATTTTTTTTTTCTTATTTTTATAAGATCTTTTGAATCAACAAACTTAGAGAAGGATTTCAATCGACCATGAGAAACTTACGATCTAAGTGAACTATCAAGAACTTAAGAAAACAGATATTTTTCCCTGGATAATAATGCAGAATCACACTCTTCAACCAAACAAGAAAATGAAAGAGATTTATTTATTTATTTAAATGCTGATAAAGAAAAAAGGAAAAATAGCAACAAGTAAAAACCAAGAAAAACAATTCTGGCCTAATCGCAAATCGAAAAGAATCACTTCAAGAAATCACACACTATAAAATTAAAAATGACTTTCACACTTGTCTAAAAACCCTAAAAAAAAAATTATGACAACTTTTAAATGAGAAAAAGAAAACTAAGGCTAAGATTAATCCTAAGCTACTGACTGTTAAGACAGAGATTCAAAAACCTGAGAGGTATAACTCTCATCAAGGAAAAGGATGACTACCTTACCCTCAACAAAAACTATCCTGCACAAGCACGCTACTAATAACCCAACAAAAAGCACGTGAATGCGAGTTGTATAGAGCCAGAGGGCGTGTACACACGAGCTAACCTTCTACAGGCTGTGTGTATCTCTAAAACTCTAAAAAAAAATAACAATAGACAATTCAAACCAGGAAGAGACCACTGATATTGAGAACCAGGATCTCTTGAAGGTTAGGACAGTCTCTTTAACAGAAAAAGCAAACAATGTAAGGAAAAAATTCATAAAACAAACCAATCTGAGACAAGACTGGAAACAACCAAGACTTAGAAAGAATTCCAGAAAACCCCTAAGAATGTCTGATTCTGACAGGGAAGAGGATGACTACCTCAAAAATGTTCTGGACTCTACACGCTACCGCTACTTCTTCAGCTAGTGTTTACATGCAGGCTGTAATAGAGTAGGGCGCGGGTACATGCGTGCAGACCTTATACAGGCCGCGTGTACCTCTGTGGGTCTCGAAAAAACATAGTCAAGCAAATAACAGAGACAACTGGTATGGGAAACCAGACTCTCTGCTAGCTCAGACTTTGCAGAAACTAAAAAACAGGCAAGAAAACCAGTCTTTTAAAACTACCCAAAAAAAAATAATATTCCAAGAACCTTAGAGACATCTCCAGTATGGTCACCAATTATGTTGTGAGAGAAATCCCCTTACGGACTAGCAAATAGGGTTATCTTATGCATGCAGATATGACCAAAAGAAATCTACTTTCTACCTTCGTCCCCAGACTTAAACCCCATTCCTTTTCAACAAATACATGGTTAGACCAACATACCTTGTTTTGGATGTTCAATGTCGATCCCCCTTCACACTTGATCACTTGTTGGCATCTATCCTCTCAAGATTGACCTGCGTACAAAACAAGCAACAAACTACACATGCATTTTACCTATAGACTAATGGGTTAGAGATTCAAACATATCTTTACTGAACTATTAAGAACTCATATAGTGTGACGGGAAAAGCATTTATTTATTATTAACTTTAATGAATCAACTTACAATGTTGAGACCGGCCACTGCTCCGCGAATCCTGATCCTAGGCTCCTCTTCAAATGTCCTCCAACTTCTTTGCTTTATGTCTCTTTTTGCACAAGGATGGCTAAAGGGTTGGGACAATGGGAATATGCAATTGGGTAGAGTTTCTTTACTCTATTCTACCTCCTCCAAATGGGACCCCTAGCCCTTTTTTTATAGGCTAGAAGAAGCTAGGTATTTGGACAAACCCTTAGCCATGCATGGCCGGGAGTTTCAGTTAACTCACCCAAAGTTGTGTGTTCCATCGGCAACTTTCCTTTTTTCGTGCTTTTGTCGGTCCACGTGGGTTGTTTTAGGTCAGCTAGTGTGTACACGCGTGTAGTAATGGAGTAGGGCATGTGGGCCCTTATAAAAGAGGTTTTTTTAAGAGTTGTTCAACAATTCTTTGGCAAAGAAGGGATCTGAGATGGCCTGATGCCAAGTAAGAATGTATGGTGCAAATTAGGGTTATAACACCATCTCTCTTCCCCTTTATCCTGTGAAACCCAAAGAAATGAACTCGTTTCTCCACCATGTAGTCCCTTAGGTTGATACAACTTATTTACAGGGCTTTAGTGCTACTGGTCAGGAAATATCAATGTTGAAAACTCCAAGGATTCTTAGTTGTGGACAGTTCTTTCAAAACTTCCATCAATCTTATGCACACAGGCATCCATTCCCTCCTAGAATGATCAATAACTTATTACAACCATATAGAAATGGAAATACTCCTCCATCCATTCATTTCTATGTTCATACCAAGAGCACACGAATCAACAATAATGAGGAAAAGATAGGAAAACATGATCAACAAGAACGAACCAAGGAGTGAACAACCATGAACAAATAATTAACATGCCAGCCCCAAACATCCCAAGGTAGGGTTGAAATAGAAATAGCATGGTCTTCTTAAGAGACTCACATACCTCAAGAGGTAACGTGCTCTCCCCAAGAGACTCACATGCCCCCTCACCAAACATGGGTAAAATAAATGCTTAAAAAAACAAGCTATCCCCTTATCCCCCTCTCTCGTGGAATGATAGCCCCCTATCTATTGTCCTTTTCCATATCACAGCTAGTAATGCATTTTTATTAATATATATTGAAGTATTACATTTCTATGCACTCCATACCTTTTTTTGATACTTTGGTTGTCATTGATGTCAACCCTTGAAGAAGCCCTGATGGTGGTGTTGTTTTGGTACCTGAAGTTGAATGAGGAATTTAGACATAACGAAAAAATTAAATGTCGGCAAAACACTCATACATGGATAATATGCTTCATTCCTTTTCTAGTGGTATGTGGAATGCCACGTAATTCCTCACGGTTAGGGATTTATGGCCTTGAGAAGTTGTAAGCCCCAAAGAGTGGTCAAGAAGCCCCTAGTTGGTTACAAGTCCTTAATTGATCTGAAACTGGGGGGTGATTAGTTTCCAATGATTGGTTGATTCTGTCAATCCTTCAAAAGGGTCAGTTATAGATCGTTTTACTTGAGCTATTTGCAATTAAAGGTAAAGTTGAAGTATTATGAGCTTGAATTCGAGGTGAATGAAAACTCTTTATTTTTCCTTATGTGTGATATGTCATACTCTCATTTAACATCCTATGTGTAGAAATTCATGGAAAAACAACATACAAAGATAATACACATAATGTATATGACGCTTCCCTTGATAACAAAGTTTATCTGATGTGGGCTACCTCTCTGGGTCATGCTCCAAAGCCTGATTTCTTTATTCTCCTTGTTGTAATGATGTCTCTCCTTTACAAGTTGTAAGGCCAAAGTTCCTTTTCAGTGATAGCAACAAGAGATCAAAATGTGATCAGGAATGTATACAAATTCACAAGTTCTCATGCTCATGAGGCATCCATGATGCTGACATGGACATCATTCCCACATACTCAATACATAAAAAGAGGAATAAATAAGATATGACCCCCATCAACATGGAGCCATCAAAATCCTTAGATCTGTTGCTCAGATCCAAACATAAATATGAAGACCATACAAAGATCCTGAAACCACAAGATTCAAAACTGCTTCATTGGCCACTTATCATGCAAGTGACAAAATTTCTCTATCACATATAACTGATTGATTTGATGTGAAAGAAGATAAGAAAAGAATATATTGAAGGAATATGATGATCTTGATGCCTTGTTGCAGCCTCTCCATGCTTCTTTAGAACAATAACACGCATGCTATGCTGCAACATTTAATGACAAAACAACATAATGAAAATCATTCTTACATTGACTTCTCCAGAACTTATCTTTCTCATATGAAGCTTTGCTACGAAAACATACCTCGTCATTGGATTCACGTTGTTGAATTACCTAAAAATGACTGTCAAATCGTCTCCATCCAAGTCAAACACTTTCAGGCCCAAGAGACACCTTTGTGTCAGTTACCGTGCCACTGACTCTGAAATAAATGACTCACTCTGGAGTTAAGATACAAAATCTTTTCTCAGATCATAAAACTAACACCACCACTATGTTCATGGCATCATTTTACCTAAAAATGACTGTCTCCACGCCTCAATCCGAGTCAGACACTTTCAAGCCCAAGAGACACCCTTGCCTCTGTTTGCATGCCACTGCTCCTACAATAAATGCTGAGAATATCAAAAATCCTGCCAAAATCCGTACCAGTCCATACAGTTCATAGGAGTCTGTACAGGCACACTCAGACTCCTCTCTCATGCTTTGTGTCTATCCTGAACTCTGAACCAGACCCCCTTCTTATACCAATTCTCGGGCAATTTTGTAATAAATGATGAGGTTGGCATGTTGGTTAGAGTGGCTAAGTTTAGGATTTAGTTTGGAGGAGGTCCTGAGATCGAATCCTATGGACTCCTCTCTTTTAAACAAGATTTTGGTGGATTTTACTAAAATTGGTAGAACTGCCACTAAATGGCGGACGGTTATTTGGCATGGTTAACTCAATGGATAATATGGCAGAGGCTATTAAATATAGTGGAATATTTGGTGGATGGTTGGGATAATCCCCTAGGATGGTGGAAGGTTAGGGTCACATGGGCCAATACATGTAATCAGAGGTTGGGCTGAAGGCCTAGTCCCTTTCCTTTGGCGCCTAGTTAAAATTTTACACTTTAAATAATATTTGAACCATATTATAAACAAGCAATAAAATATGTTGTAGTGGTTAGAGTGTATTTGTGGGGCCTTTGGGCTAGTGAGAGGTCATGAGTTCGAATCTTGGGTAGTCATAAAATTTTTACCGATCAACCATTGGAGGGGTGCCACATCATAGCCCATGACTGGGCCACGTGGCACCATATAATTTGTCCGAGAAAATGACACTTGTCACCACATGATTCTGCCATGAAACATACCTCGTCATTGGATTCGCGTCGCCGAATTACCTAAAAATGACTATCAAATCGTCTCCATCTGAGTCGGACACTTTCAGTCCCAAGAGACACCTCTGCGTCGGTAATGTGCCATTGCCTCTACAATAAATGACTCATTCTAGAGTTAAGCTACATAATATTTTCTTAGATCAGAAAAATAACATCTCCACTGCATTTGTGGCATCATTTTACCTAAAAATGACTGTCTCCACGCCTCGATCCGAGTCAGACATTTTCAATCACAAGAGACACCCTTGCCTCGGTTTCCATGCCACTACTCCTACAATAAATGATGAGAATAATGAAAAGCATGCCAAAATCCATACCATTCCATACAATTCATATGAGTTCATACAGGTGTGCTCAGACTCATCTCTCGTGCTCCATGTTTGTCCTAAACTTTGAACCGAACCCCCTTCTTATACCATTTCTAGGGTAGTTTTGTAATAAATGAGGAGGTTGGTGTGTTGGTTAGAGTGGCTAAGTTTAGGATTTAGTTTTGCGGAGGTCCTAGGATCGAATCCCTTGCACTCCGCTCTTTTAAACGAGATTTTGGTAAATTTTACTAAAATTGGTGGAATTGGCACTAAAATGGCGGACAATTGTTTGGCGGGGTTAACTCAGTGGATAATATGGCGGAGGGTACTAAATATAGTGGAATAATTGGTGGACGGTTGGGATAATCCCCTAGGCTGGTGGAAGGTTAGGGTTGTATGGGCCAATACACGTAATCAGGGGTTAGGCCAAATTCCTAGCCCCTTTCCTTTAGCGCCTAGTTCAAAATTTACACTTTAAATAATATTTGAACCATATTATAAACAAGCACTAACATATGGTTTAGTGGTTAGAGAAGATTTGTGGGGACTTTGGGATAGTGAGAGGTCATGATTTCGAATCTTGGGGAGTCATAAAAATTTTACCCATCAACCATTGGAGGGGTGCCATGTGGCAGCCCATGACTGGGCCACGTGGCACCATATACTTTGTCCAAGAAAATGCCACTTGTCACCACATGATTCACCCATGAAACTAACATGTGTCATCACCTAAATTGCCCACATGTCTTCCATTATTTCCACATCATATCATGCCAACTCAGATGTATGGAAATGACATGTTTCACCCTTACAGTGGTGTCATGTATCACTTTGACGTTTTGACTTTTGACCAAGTTTGATTGAACTTTGACCGCTTATAAATTTTGATCCGTAACTCCGTTTGACGAGCTGTTTGCACCATTGGAAATATTGTGATGCTCTCTTCATGATCATGTCATTTTAAATTAGTTTTGGGTATGTTTAATTTTTTCCCTTTTCTGTCTACTGAAGCCATTCTGAGCATCCTAGGACACTTTTGAAACATATGTGATGTTCCCTAGATCCATACAAATCATTAATGAAAGGGTAAAGTTGTTGTAACAAGAAAAATCTAGAAGCTCTAAATTAAGGAGAGGAGTTACCTAGAACAAGTATAAATACACCTCAAGGAGTCATTCACAAAAACACTCACACATACATTCATTGATTCTCTATCTTGTGAACTAGTGATCTTTTTTCTAAGGTTGTGACAATATTTTTTCTGAGGAAGGTCGAGGGTGAAAGTCTCGAAGTTGCAACAAACATGAGTAACCCTAGTTTCTGAGGTATACGTGGATTGTAGGTTAGAAGGCCATGGATGCATGTAGGATACAATGGAGAAAAACTTGGATATCCACGAGTAGTAGAGGAGAAAGTCGTGGATCTATGAAATTCTCCTGAAATATTGAGTAAATCTTGGTACCATGTCTCTGAATTCTAAATGAAGTTCACAGGTCAACATATCAGAGTTTCAGTTCAGTTACAAAGGTATTGGTATGGTTGTATACTTGTTTTGATGGTTACTTTTTTTCATGATATGGTTTATGCTTGAGGAATACTTGGTATGCTTTGGTTGGTATTTGGATATGTTATATCTTGGTTTCTTGGAGGAGTGAGGAGAACTCTTATATCTGGTTCAATAGATGAGATGGTTTTTATAGTTCATATCCTTGATTTCATGTTGTATGGTGGCATATGCATGCAGGACATGCATTGGTTATTTGAGATACTTCATTGATGATATGTTATAGGTCTATACATGATTGATGCTATGGTATATGGTACAATTTCTATTCATGGTTGATGTTATGGCTTATGATTGATGCATGTTATAGTCAACATGTTGGTACAGATTTGATGCATGGTATGGTATAGGAACACAGGTTGGATACAATGACATGTTGATAGGTTGCAGGATGACATGACAGTGGCATTGATAGTTACAATGTAGTGGCAGTTACAGTTGTAGTGATTGTGGTAGTGACAGTTGGCCTACGCTTATATTTTAGGGTGGAAATATGGGGAAAGGATAGTTGGTTGTAGCCACCTTCTGGCTGGAGCCAAAGAACTTAGGGGGTTGTATCCTCCTTCTGGTTGGAGCCATAAACTTTTAGGAGTTGTATATTCCTTCAAGTTGCAGCCTAAGATTAGGGGGTTGGATCCTCCTTCCAGTTGTAGCTAGAGAATCAGGAATTTGGTGCTAATTTTGAACAATTGAATATGAATGAATATGAAAACATATAATATTAATTTCTACAAGTCAATATAATCGTAAACAATATCAAAGGTTTGTGAGACGAGATAAAGGAACAGATCGTTGTTAAAAATGCATTAAGATCTCTACCAATGACATTTGATTCCAAAATTGCAACTCTAGAATAAAAAGTGGAACTAGCTACAATGACCATGGATGAGTTGCATGGGATACTAAAAACTTATGAGATGAAGACAAAGAAATAAAATCCAATCACAAAGGAAGAATCATTCAAGGAATCCAAGAAGATAAAAAGAGGAACTAGAAAATAGAAAGGTAAGCTTTCATTGAAATGCTTTAATTATGATGGTGTTGGTCATTTTTCTAATAAATGTCCCGATAAGAATAAGGAAAGTAATGAAGAATATGACTCTAAAAGGAAAAATAAAATCCAAAAGGGTAGAAGAAACAATTTTTTTTTTCAAGAAAACTATCTACACTAAGGAAGACATTTCATCAGACAAAGACAATAACAACAATAGTGACACAGAGAGAGTACTTTTTATGGTAGTAGAAGAATCCGATGAATAATGCTCTGGAGAAGAATGCGAAGAGGTAGAAGCCGATTACAGAGAAGAATTGATGAGTTCCATAGAATCTCTAAAGAGGGAAAATAAGAAAAACAAGTCACTCCGGGAAGAACTAAAGAAGAAAGAAGAATCTCATAATTTAAACTCCAAAGAAGTTGAGCAGATGATCACGAAGATAAAAATATAGGTAGAAGAAGAAAATAAAATTGAATAAGAACTCAAAGGATAGTTAGATGAAAAGGACATGATCATTGAAGGGTTATAAGCAAAGATAGTCACTCTAAGAAAAAATATTTAGAAGAAGGACATGTAGCAAAATAGTGCCAGGATATTGGATAATATCATTAACTGTCAAAGAACTTACGATGACAAATATGGATTAGGATACAACTAGATGCAGATAGAGAAAGGTTCAAGCTCCAAAACAAAAGATAAAGAAGCATAACTAAGATACTATGCATAAGCCTTCAGAGGTCCCTCTAAGAAATAATAATATAGGAAGACTAAAGAAGAATATTACAGAGACACTGCACCACCTAGAAGATTTAGAAGTCAATATCAACAACAATTATCTATAG
The DNA here is from genome assembly GCA_009831015.1 of Picea engelmannii. NCBI lineage: Eukaryota > Viridiplantae > Streptophyta > Pinopsida > Pinales > Pinaceae > Picea > Picea engelmannii. The sequence goes on along the minus strand of ML822658.1, from coordinate 124,718 downwards.
AATAAAAAGGATTCAGAAGAGTAGCACCATTCAAAATATATTCCACTCCCAGGTATCAAACTCTTTTTCTTGATTCATGTTATTCTTGTAATAATTTTGGGCACAAATCTGTGAATTGTAGAGACTATACCAAGATTAGAAGCAATGATGAAGGCTATACAAGGAATAGTTATCCTAGAACATCTCATGAAGAACAAAATATAATCTACAACAGATTTGGATCATTGAGTGATGAGGTAGAATGCTACAAGTGAAACAACTTTGGACATATGGCTAAATACTGCATACTCACTATTCTTCCAAGAGAACCAAAGAAGAATATCAACAGTTATAAGCATGAACCACAAAGTATATGGATAAGAAAGTAGGATCAATTCAACATTGAAGAATGCATCATTTCTCTACAAGCTCATCACAATAAACGTGGAGGGTATGTTGACAGTGGATCCTCAAAACATATGACAGGTGATAAAGATAGGTTTCTGACATTGAAGAAGGAAAGAGACAGATCAATTTCATTTGGGAATGACAACTCAACCATAATTGTTTGAAAAGGCATAGTCAAGATTGGAAGTAAGGATGCCACGACAGAAAATGTTTTACTATTTGAAGACATGAAACACAATCTATTAAGTGTAAGTCAAATATGTGATCAAGGACATAGACTTGTGGTTGACTCAAAGGAGTGTGAGATAAGAAAAGAAAAATCATGAAATTTGGTGGATACAGTTGTAAGAACTCCAGAAAACATATATGTTATAAATGAAATCGGAAAGGAAAGATGTTTCTTAGGAAAGGATGATGAAAGTTGGATCTGGCACAGAAGAATGGGTCACGTAAATTTTGATAATATCATTAAAAATATCAGAAGGGAAGAAGTAAGAGGAATGTTTGAGATTTAAAATCCAACAAATATTCTATGCAAGCATTGTCTATAGGGAAATCAAACCAAGACCAAGTTCAAATCAAAGGAGTATTCCACAACAAAACCACTAGATATTGTACCTACTGATCTAGTTGAACCGAAAAGAATTAATGGATTGAGAGGTGAAAAATACTTCATGGTATTGGATGATGACTACACAAGAATGATTGTGTTTTTCTTTCTCAAGAAGAAGTCAGAGGCATTTTCCAACTTCAATGCATGCAAAGATATGGTTGAAATTGAGACAGAGTTGAAAATCAAGTGCTTGAGATTAGACAATGGAGGAGAATTTAATTCAAAGGACTTCATGGAATTCTGTAGCGAGCATGGGATTGTGGGCCCTTGACCAAGTTTTGAGGATCCTTGATCATGTTTGACCTACTTTTAGGACTTTGACAAGCTGTCGAAAGAGGAGCACAAGTCAAAGCGGAGATCGTGGGATCTGGACCTTTTTTTAAGGATTTTTGGGTTTTGGGCTATGTAGTGGGTATGGGAATGTCGACCCATGGGTTTACCCATGTTTAGGCCCTTTTTGCAATGTATAAATAGAATTCTAGGTGAGGTAAGAAAGGAGAAGGTCTTTTGGTACCTTGCTAAGTGCTAAGTGCAAGTGTGGATTGTAGATGCTTTGTGTATACTGTGTGAGACTTGTACAGCTAAATGCAAGTGATTGTAAGAGATTGAGTGAAAGATTTGTGTTGTAACCTAGCTCAGGGAAGGAGGATCTGGCGAGCTACGCAAAGATATCGTGTCCTATGTAGAGTAGGATCTTGTGGCTCTGTGCATGTATAATATTGACGGAAGATAATAAAGAAGAAGAGTTGGTGGATGTAGCCCCAGGCTATGGGTGAACCACGTATATCCTGTGTTGTGGTTTCTTTGTTCTTTATGGTTCTTCTCTTGTTTATGTGATGAAATGCTTAGTGCACTAATATATGCGTAGAAGAATCCAATATGATAGCTTAGTGTTGAATAATGGGAATGAATACTAGATCTAATCTATGTTGATGTGCTTATTGTTTGAATATATTGGATTTGTGTGAATACTACAATGCTCTGTGATTAGGGTTTTTATTGCGGAGTAGATACTAGTTAAATAATGATGAAATCTAACTGCTAATTTCTCTGTAAAGGAATTGTAATCCCAGATCAGTGTCCCAGCTAAGGTTGTAGACATCTAAGTCCTTCAACCACCCCTACCTCTACCTCAGGTGAGACTTCATCGGCTTTGCAGGTGTTTTCGAAAGGGTTGGTACTTAGGGTTTGGTTGGTTCTCTCTTGAGCGTTTAACCCTGGGTCTACCCCTATGCCAACAAATGGTTATGTTGGCGGGACTGAAACTGTGATTGTTGGGAACTGAAGAAAAGAAATCTCTGTGCATAGATCTATTTCTTTAGGGCACAATATTCTACTTGAATTGTGAACCTCTATGCTAAAAAGAAAATTCAAATCTGAAGAAAAGAGGTAAGATCTTAAAGCTTTATGCTCCGATAAAGGTAATAACAGTGAATTTTTTTTATTGAAAAGGTAAGATAAGTGGAATTTGTTTTTTCAAAAGAATGGATCTAGGTAAGTTTGATAAAAAATTTCTTGGTTTGAAAAATAGGGCACAACTAGATGAAATAAGGTTTGATATGAGTAGATCTGATAGAAATAATGAAAGATATCTTATTCCTATGCATAGAAAGAGTGTTTGGACTAACAAATGGATGCAGGACCCTAGAAAGACTTTTTTGCAGGTTAGTTATTGTGACCTTAGTACGCAGTATAGGAAAGGTTCGGGATCATTCAAGAGAAAGAGAGGATTAACTCTTTGATATAGTTGCAGAAGATCGAGACATATTGCTAAGGAATGCCCTGGTAGAGGTCCCACTTTCCTTTGTTGTAAATTTATGGACCATGAAGTTTTGGATTTCCCTAGAATGATTACTAAGGTTGAAAGAATGAATATAACAAGAAAACCCTGAGAAAAATAAAGAAACTGAGACCATGGAAGAACCCCAGAAAGAATCAGAGAATATATTGCTACAAATGAAAGAAACCCTGAATGATCACAAAAATATCAACTTATCAGAGAGATTCAAAGAAAATGAATGCATAGAAACAAGAATAGGAGACTTTGACATTGACTGTGTTCTGGATGAGGAAACACAGGTGAATATCACGACAGAAAGAACTTGGGAAATATTAGGAAATCCTACTATGATTCCTTCATTAGGAGGAATAGGATATTTAGAAAAAAAGGTGATAACCCTATGTGGAAGATTCACCCAAATATCTATGAATGCTCATGGAACTTTGACAGAAGAAGATTTTGATGTTGTTAAATTTATTGAGAACAATGCCCCATTTTCTATATTACTAGGAAAAACTTCGATTGAGAAAGATCAGGCCAGAAAAAAAGAAGAGGAAGTCTTAGAAAGAAAGAAACAAGAATTAAAAAATTTCATGACTAGGAGGATAGTGCACTTGATTGAAGAACAGGAGAACAGACAAAATCTTTTCAGAACCAAAAACTTGTATATCAAAGTGGAAAGAACACAAGAAGACTCATAGAAGATTAGAGAACCTACTCCAGACAGAGAAGAAGTATTGGACTTGAACCCTACGAAAGACCATCAACAATGCGAGGTTACTATGCTAAAAGGAGATAAGAATCAGAATGGAAAGAGGAATATTGAGATAAATATTGCAGGGAAGAAGGCTAGAAATCTCAGTAAGAAGAGAGAAAAGATAGAAAAGTTGCAGAAGGTTCCAGAAGGGACTTCGCAGAAGGAAGGTTTGAAAAAATAGAACTTCACTGGGATATCAGAACAACGCAACATGGCACTTCGCTATGATGAAGAAATATAGTCGTTGAGAGAATTATAACCATTATCCCGACGCCCCGAATGGTTAGAACAAAAGTTATGGCCTGAAATCTTGCCATCAGAATGTTGGGACCATGTTGCAATGGAGATAACCGCATTGATGAAGGCTTCCCATCGATTGGAGAGATCCGTTACATCATGTCTACTTATTTCGTCGACTGTTGCACCGAGACCACTTTTGTGAATTATATCCAAGCCAACCCCTTACTACCGCGCTGATTTTATTGAGATCAACACCTGTTATATTACTTTGAGAACTCATTCATCCACTTGAGTTATCCGATCTAAGCTTGCATGTCAGACGAGCTCAACACTGTAGAGAAAATAGTCAAAGAATTTCTAATTGACCTTATGGTTGAGAAGGTGATGTCCATCGGAGTTCAATCCTCTTCGACGAGAGGAGTGCAATCCTCTCCATTGACTGCTCGCAGATCCAAACCATCTCGACTTGCAAAAAATAAAAGAACCAAGCATCGAGATGACTTGGTGAACATGAAGTTAATTCTGACTATCTTGCCTGACTACATCCCACCTTTGGATGGCACGGTGAGTCGTGATAGTGTCTCGAGAGACTTTGATTACACCATGGTTACTACGTACCTCCCGAAGGGGATACGTGCAATAAGAACGAAGCAGGATAATATCAGGATGTTGAAGTTCATCAACTTCAACCTTGGGGACCACAAGAACTACAACATTCTAGCTCCTTACAAGTATTTGACCAGGATGAAGGGGAAGAACTCAAAAATAATCCCCCAACCATGGACTATGAACCTTGTGCAGTGCACCCTCTTGAATGTGATGAATATTCCACACTTTGGAAGGCACCGGGAGGTTAACATGTGTGTTAATATCCTACTATCATGTTACCATGGCGGATATCTATGGCTAAATAGATGCATCATAGTCGATCCGATGTTGATCCATAGGATCATTGGATTGAGGATGCAGGGACCCAACCCACAAGACTTGTACCAGGGAAGGCTACATATCACACACTAACACAGAGGATCAAAGACACATATGGTGGTGTAGAAAAGGGGACACAAGGCTACAAGGTAGCTTCCATCCAAAATGGCATAGTGTGCCTAGCCTGCTAGTTGATCGCAGGAAAGCTCGTGAGAAAGAACAGACCTACACAGGTCACAGGATTTGTTGTTGACCTTTCTAGGAAATGTGTAGAAGAACTGCAGATGAATTGGGCGAAGTACTTAGTCAACCAAATGGAATTGGATTTCCTTGAACCTCCAGATCAGGGCTATGAGTTTCACTTTAGCTAGCTCTTGATCCTCATAACATTTACTACTTGGGAGATGTCGGAAGGTGCGACCTTCCCAGACATTGAGTCGTTTGAACCACTCGCTGTGAAGTTCACCATGCTTTGGTACTCGAGCAATATGGGAAAACAGTGGTAATCGAACACAATATTCCATACATACTATGTGAAGTTTAAGATGGCCATCGAAGTTGTCCCTCGCATGACGCCAAACACCCTACACCGGTTCAGACCTCTCATGAAGTTTCACGTAGATCAAAACTTCATTTATATCACTGTGCAAATAGACGAGCATAAATAAGAGCTTCAGACATACTATAATCTCACAAAGGAGGACATCAAGGAGATAACCAAGGACTAGTCTACAGAGCTCCTTATCCCTACTGACCCTACAGAAATGTCTGATCCCGAACTAATTGGCAGCTCAGAGGCCACTCATAAAGAATGCAACACACCTGGAACTAGTAGAAGGAATAAGACCGAAGTAGTACAAAACCTAAGTAGCACGTCAGATGAAACTGCTTCAGTATCACCTAGATAAGGAGGTGATCATGATGTAGATAGAGAAGAGACCAATGGAAAAGAACATCAGTAGAAGCAAGGTGAAGTAACACCACTTAGGGATCCTTTTGATGAGGCTGATCCATCAAAGAAAAGAAAGGTTTTCCCTACAAAACCTACCTCATGGAAGAAGTCAAGAGAAAGAAAAACAATGATGTGAACCATGCTCACGGTCGATGACTTTGACTTCACCATCATCGTTGTAGAAGATGCCTTGCAGGACGTCTTACAAAAACATGAAACCAAGCAAGAAGAGATGTACGACAAAATCTAGGTTGAACTCAGAGGGGTACAACATGCCCTTCAATTGAGCTGTGTAGTATCCACTGTGCCCCCACCATCAGAAGCACTAGAGTTGGGAGATTAGCCTACCCAAATCCACAAACTAGCTGATGCGACTGAAGCTCTCCTTTTTCGCACACAGGAAGACACAGAATAGGCCACAAAGTCCCTAAAGTAAGTGAAAAAATTAGTCATAGAGCAATGACGAGTTGCGCAGCAGGAGAAGGTTTCTCTCCAAACAAAGTTTGAAGAGGAGAAAGCACAAATCCAGCAAGAGAAAGAGTAGTTGCTTGCAGAGCAGCTCGGAGTCAAAGAATTAGTCAACAAAGAACTTCGCTCTCTGACAAGCTTAGAGAAAAAAGTGAAAGAACTAGTAGAGCATCAAGTAGTGCAGCTTGCGGAAGCTATCTAGTAGCTTCAATAGAGAATTGCAGATCTGGAGCTACGAATAGTTTCCAGCACTGCGTAGGATGTAGGATATCAAAGAGAAGCAATTGCTCGAAGCGCAGTTGAGAGAATGAATTCCCTCACCATGGAATGTAAACAAATAAGTGATCATAGTGCCCATAATTATGAGTGACTCACTGAGGATCTTGAATTGAATGCACTAGAGTCACAACTCCAGGAGGCAAAGAAGCAAGAAGAAACAGTACAGGCGCAGTTGAAGCCCTTGTCCACAGTTGAAAGGATGAAGCGATCCCAGGAACAACACACTTCTCAACAAAAGGTCCACACCATTCAGAGCAGAGTAATGGAAGTGACTCAGAGACTCCAACCAATTCAGGATGAGGCTTGCCAACTATTCGCAGATATTGAAGGTCGAGGAGCAGAACTGGAGTAAGTTGTCACTGCAGTTGAACAATGTTTGGAGGTACCTGTCAATGAAGCAGTTATCCAAGATTTCACCAAGAAGGAGGCCTTGGCGTAGCAACAAGTCAAAGCAGTTTGAGCCAAGATAGAGGCTTTTGAAGTAGAGCTACCCAGACCAGAGTGACTCGGGATGAGTCACAAGTGAGTGTTGGGGGCCTGTTGGCCCTTGACCAAGTTTTGAGGATCCTTGGTCATGTTTGACGTAATTTTGGGACTTCGACAAGATTTCGAAGGTGGAGTGCAAGTCGAAGTGGAGATCATGGGATATGGACCCCTTTTTAGGGTTTTTGGGGTTTTGGGCTATGTAACGGGTATGGGAATGTTGGCCCATGGGTTTACCCATGTTTAGGCCCTTTTTACAATGTATAAATAGAATTCGAGGAGAGGTAAGAAAGCAGAAGGTATTTTGGTACCTTTCTAAGTGCTAAGTTCTAAGTGCAAGTATGGATTGTAGATGCTTCATGCATACTGTGTGCGGCTTGTATAGCTAAGTGCAAGTGATTGTAAGAGATTGAGTAAAATATTTGTGGTGTAACCTAGCTTGGGGAAGGAGGATCTGGTGAGGTGTGCGTAGATATCCTGTCCTATGTGGAGTAGGATCTTGTGGCTCTATGCATATAGAAGATTGACAGAAGATAATAAATAAGAAGAAGATTTGGTGGTCATAGCCCCAGGCTGGGGGTGAACCACGTATATCCTGTGTTGTGGTTGCTTTGTGATTTATGGTTGTTTTCTTGTTTATGTGATTAAATTCTTAGTGCACTGATATATGCTTAGAAGAATCCAATATGATATCTTAGTTCTGAATAATGGGAATGAATACTAGATCTAATCTATGTTCATGTGCTTAGTGCTTGAATATATCGGATCTGTGTGAATACTGTGATGCTCTGTGATTAGGGTTTTTACTGTAGAGTAGATACTGGTTAAATACTGATGAACTGTAACTGCTAACTTCTATGTAAAGGTGTTCTAATCACATATCAATGTCCCAACTAAGGTTGCAGACATCCGAGTCCTGCAACCTCTACCTCAGGTGAGACTTCATCTGCTTCGCAGATGTTGCTGAAAGGGCCAGTAGTTAGGGTTTTGTTGGTGCGCTCTTGAGCATTGAACCCTGGGTATGCCCCTCTGCCAAAAGGGATAAAGAGTCAATTATCAATATATAGGACATTGTTGAGTCCTCAACACACCCTTAAAATTTTCAATTTTTGGGTAACACTTTTTCTTTTCATTATTTTACACCTTCTTATTTAGGATTTACATAGGTTTCATATTTATCCTCTATTGAATTTAGGAATTTTTTCCTTTATTTTATTTGCATTTAAAATCTCAAGAAATTACAAAACCTTCTTATGTTTTACTTTGGGAAAGAAAAACAAAAGAAAGAATTGATAAAGGAGAAAATCACAACCTTTTACAAAAACTTCCTATGAACTCATCGAGGGATGGGGAGAAAGAACTCTAAAATAAGTTTCAATGATCATGATCGAGGGAAATCCATTCACATTTAGAAGTGGAACAAATTTCTCATTTCGCTAAAAGCCATTAGTCAACGATGGAATATGTTAGTGTTTTCAGGACTCAAAGGATTCCACTGGTCACCAATATACTATTGATTAAGGTTGGTTGTCATTGATGTCCACCCTTGAAGAAATCCCCGTAGCACAAAGGTTGGGTAACGGACCCAAGATTTTTTGATGTAAATATGACTCATTATTGTCTTGTCATGGTTGATAATAAGTAGAAATGGATGAACTCCAAAGTAGTCCCCTTATGGTGAAAGCCCTCACGGGAAGACTCTTTGCGGATTGAGTTATCCTAGAAGTATGGTTAGAGAACCCATGCTTATTTGTGGAATAATGAAATGAACGCTAGTGAATTTTTTAGTGAAACTATCCAAGATGGATAGTTCTTTTCATTCCATTTTCGATGGTATGTGGAATGTCACATAACTCCTCATGGATAGAGAGTTATGGCCATGAGAAGTTGGAGAACCCAGGTTTGGGTACTGGACCCAAGTTTGTTAGATGGATAATGATATGAGTTTTGATATATTTTCATGTAATACTATTCTATATGGATAGTACATGTCATTCCATTTATGGTGGTATGTGGAACGTGACATAAATCCTCAGGTTTTGAGAGTTATGGCCTTACAAAGTTGGAGGACCCTCATATGTCATCTGGAAACCCCAAAATGTAAAAGTAGTCAAAGTGGTTTAAGAGATTTTAAAAGGTAAATAATAAAGTGAAGTGATGAGTGTACTATAATTCAAAGTGAATACAAAATAAATTAATTCAATAATAAATTTAATGCACAAATTAGAAGTGGATTAACCCTAAAATAAGGAAAGTGGATTCTCCCAGTCCTATGATTGCATTCATTGTTTCATTCACTGTCTCAAAGATAGAAGAATTACAAGTTGACGAAATAGTGAATGCAATCATAGGATTAGGAGAATAAATCGAAGAATCTATAATTGTTCAAAAGGTACTAAGATCTCTTCCTATGAGATTCAACCCTAAGATATCAGCACTAGAAGAAAGATAGGATCTGAACTCAATAAGCATGGATGAACTGCATGGAATCTTCACATCATATGAAATGAGAATTGAACAGGAAAATCCATATGTAAAAGAAGAAGCCTTCAAAGCATCCAAAAGATCAGAGAAAAAGAAAAAGGAACAAGAAGAATATAGCAACAACAATGACATCTCAGAAGATGATGAAGAAGTGGTCAACTTTGTCAAAAGACTGAACAAGGGAACCAATGGTAGGTATAGAGGTAATATTCCTTTAATTTGTTTTAATTGTGATGGTATTGGTCATTTTTCTAACAAATGTCCTCATAAGAAAAAGAGAAATGATGAAGTTTACTCAAAAGACAAACACACATATAAAGGTAAAAGAACTACAAAGAAATATTTCAAGAAAAGATTATGCATCAATGAAGACATCTCATCATTAGATGAAGATGAAATCAGTGACAGTGAGATAGGAAGAGTTTTATTCATGGCAGTAAAATATTCTGACAAACAAGACTCTAAAGAAGAATATAAAAAAGTTGAAGAAGGATATGAAGAAGTCGAAGACGAAATTGAAGAGGCAGAAGTTCACTATCGAGAAGAATTAATGTGTGCCATAGAAGTTATCAGAAGAGAAAACAAGAAAAACAAGAAACTACAAGAAGAACTAGACAATAAAAAAGACACTTGAGAACTAGAACAAATGATCACATGATTGAAGTTTCAAATAGAATAAGATAAAAGAATTGAAGAAGCACTCAAAGAACAGCTAGAAGAAAAGGACAAGATCATTGGAAACTTGGAAGCAGATATTGTCACACTAAGAAAGGATATTCAAAATAAAAATATGCAGAATAGCTCAAAAGTTCTGGATGATATTATCAACAGTAAAAAATATCATCTTGACAAGTCTGGACTTGGATAAAATCACATAGAAAATGGATCAAGCTCCAAAGCAACAGAGCAAGAAACAAATCCAAAAATCTATGCAGAAACAATCAAAGGGGATAGGAAAATGTACAAGGAAGATTACAAGGACACTCCTCCATCGAGAAGATTTAGATTTCAGAATCAACAACAGAAAGATAGGCCTCAAGAAGAAGAATGATTCATAAAATCACCTTCTTTCAGAAGATCTTCAAATCCCATGTATCCAAATATATTTTTTGGTTTATGTTATGCATGTAATAATTTTGGGCATAATGTTGTGAATTGCAGAGCTAACAACAGGAATAATAACAACTTTGAGAGTCATACACAAAGGGTTTACTCAAGAAGACCTAGTGAAAAACAAAGAAGAAGTTACAATAGGTTTGAATCTTTGAGCATTGGAGTGGAATGTTACAAATGTAACAATTTTGGACACGTGGCCAAAATTTGCAAAATGACAGTCCCTCCTAAAGAACCTCAACAGAATAACAACAGTCGCAGAGAAGAACCTCATAAAACGACATGGATAAGAAAGAAAGATCAGTATAACAATGAAGAATTCACAGTCGCTCTACAAGCTAAGAAAGAGAAACGCGGTTGGTATGTTGAAAATGGGTGTTCAAAACACATGACAGGTGATAGAGACAAATTTATTACATTTTGAAAGGAAAGAAATGGATCAGTCTCCTTCAGAAACGATAATTCAGACAAAATCATTGGAGAAGGCACAATTTGAATTGGGAACAAGTATAAAAAGGCACAAAATGTTCTACTGGTATAAGATATGAAACATAATCTTCTAAGTGTGAGTCAAATGTGTGACCAAGTTCATAAAGTTACTTTCGATTCACAAAGGTGTGAGATAAGAAGAAAAGATTCAGGGAAATTGGTCGGTACAGCTGCAAGAACTTCAAACAACATATATGTGTTAAGTGAAATTGGAAATGAAAAGTGTTGTATAGGAAAGGAAGATGAAATTTGGCTATGGAAAAGAAGAATGGATCACATGCATTTTGATAACCTTGTCAAAGTCAGTGAAAGAGAAGAAGTCAAAAAAATTCCCCAGATCATGAAACCAACCAACATTTTATGCAAGCATTGTCAATAAGGAAAGAAAACAAAGACCAGGTTCAAGTCAAAGGAATACTCAACAACAAGACCACTAGAAATTGTGCATATTGATCTAGTTGGACCAACTACAACAAAGGGCTTAAAAGGTGAGAGATACTTTATGTTATTAGTTGATGATTATACAAGAATGACCGCAGTTTGCTTTCTCAAGAACAAGTCAGAAGCTTTTCAAAACTTCAACATCTACAAGGAAATGGTTGAAAATGAGATGGATTCAAGAATCAAATGCTTGAGATATGATAATGGAGGAGAGTTCACTTCAAAGTGATTTATGGACTACTACAACAGTCATGGAATAAAAAGACAATTCTTTGTTGCTAGGACACCTCAACAAAATGGAGCTGTTGAAAGAAACAACATGACAGTACAAGAAATGGCTCGAACAATGCTAATGGATTCCAAATTGATAGATATATTTTGGACACAGGAAGTGCATACAATAGTTCACATTCAAAACAAAGTAATTCCCAGAAACAACAATGATAAAACTCCCTACAATCTATGGAAAGGAAGACCAACAAATGTGAAGCACTTCAGAGTTTTTGGAAGCAAATGCTACATCAAAAGAGAATACGGAAGAATGGGAAAGTTTGACTCTCGTGTAGACAAATGAGTACTTGTTGGTTACTCAAGTACAAGGAAAGCATACAAGTGTTACAATCTAAGATTGAACAAAGTTGTGGATAGTATCAATGTAACAATTGATGAAACAGGGAAACCAGAATCAAAAGAAGAAGAAAACAAATCAATGGAACAACTTTTCGAAGAAGAAAAAGAAGAATATGAAGTAGAAGAGGAAGATGAAGAGAATCCGACAGAAACAAAAGAGCAAGTTCAACAAGTATCTCCAAAGAAACCTAGCAAACGAGTACAAAAGAACCATCCTTTAGATCAGATTATTGGAAACAAAGATGCAGGAGTTGAGACTCGAAGAAAAATTTGTTCACCAGAACAAACACACCTACAATTGAACCAAATTGTTTTGAATAATCCAACAAGGATGAATTTTGGAATAAGGACATGAATGAAGAATTGGATCAAATAGAGAAAAATGACACTTGGGAACTAGTTCCAAGACCAAAGAATAAGAATGTGATCGGCACAAAATGGGTTTTCAAGAATAAATTAAATGAAGATGGACAAGTTACAAGGAACAAAGATAGATTGGTATAGAAAGGATATGCACAGATTGAAGGAATTGACTTTGAAGAGACATTTTCCCTAGTTGCCAGAATGGAAGCAGTCGGTTGCTTTTAGCCTATGCATGCTCCAAAAATGTTAAAGTATATTAGATGGACGTAAAATCATCTTTTTCGAATGGGGAACTTGAAGAAGAAGTCTACATTGAACAACCAAAAGGATTTCAGTTGTCAGAGAATGCATATTATGGGTGTAAATTAAATAAGGCCTTGTATGGTCTAAAACGGGATCTTAGAGCATGGTACTCTAGAATGGATAAATATCCACATCACATAGAGTTTAGAAAAGGAAGTGTAGACAACAACCCCTACATCAAGCTAAGTGAAGGTAATATTTTATTAATTGAATTTTATGTTGATGATATTATTTTTGGTAATGATGATGACAGGTTAAGCCAGAAATTTGCAAAAGATATGCAGAATGAATTTGAAATGTTGTTACTTGGAGAACTATCCTTCTTTTTGGGACTTCATATATGTCAAAGAAACCAAGGAATATTTATTTCTCAAACCAATTATATCATAGAAATGCTAAAGAGGTTCGGAATGGAATATTGCAAACCAATTATCACTCCCATGCAAACCAGTTGCAAATTGAGAAAAGATGATGATTTGAAGTCTACAGACTAGAGGAAATATAGATCAATGATTGGCAACCTACTATATGTGATAGCAACTAGAACAGATGTAATGAAAAAAGTTTGACAGGTAGCACAATTTCAAGCAGCACCAAAGGAGTCACATGTGTTAGCAGTGAAGAGGATTTTCAGATATATCAAATGAATAGAAGAGTTTGGATTATGGTATCCAAAGGAAAAGATATATCACTTATTGCCTACACATATGTAGATTGGGTAGGTTATATTGATGACTGATGAAGCACCAGTGGAACACTGTTCTACTTGAGTGAGTGTTTAGTATCATGGATAAGAAAGAAACAATCATCAACATCTTTATCTATGGCCGAGGAAGAGTATATTGCAACAACATCATGTTGTACATAGGTTCTTTGGATGAAACAAACTCTGACAGATATA
>ML822658.1:83965-97615 GCA_009831015.1 Picea engelmannii | reverse complement strand
ATATGCACAGATTGAAGGAATTGACTTTGAAGAGACATTTTCCCTAGTTGCCAGAATGGAAGCAGTCGGTTGCTTTTAGCCTATGCATGCTCCAAAAATGTTAAAGTATATTAGATGGACGTAAAATCATCTTTTTCGAATGGGGAACTTGAAGAAGAAGTCTACATTGAACAACCAAAAGGATTTCAGTTGTCAGAGAATGCATATTATGGGTGTAAATTAAATAAGGCCTTGTATGGTCTAAAACGGGATCTTAGAGCATGGTACTCTAGAATGGATAAATATCCACATCACATAGAGTTTAGAAAAGGAAGTGTAGACAACAACCCCTACATCAAGCTAAGTGAAGGTAATATTTTATTAATTGAATTTTATGTTGATGATATTATTTTTGGTAATGATGATGACAGGTTAAGCCAGAAATTTGCAAAAGATATGCAGAATGAATTTGAAATGTTGTTACTTGGAGAACTATCCTTCTTTTTGGGACTTCATATATGTCAAAGAAACCAAGGAATATTTATTTCTCAAACCAATTATATCATAGAAATGCTAAAGAGGTTCGGAATGGAATATTGCAAACCAATTATCACTCCCATGCAAACCAGTTGCAAATTGAGAAAAGATGATGATTTGAAGTCTACAGACTAGAGGAAATATAGATCAATGATTGGCAACCTACTATATGTGATAGCAACTAGAACAGATGTAATGAAAAAAGTTTGACAGGTAGCACAATTTCAAGCAGCACCAAAGGAGTCACATGTGTTAGCAGTGAAGAGGATTTTCAGATATATCAAATGAATAGAAGAGTTTGGATTATGGTATCCAAAGGAAAAGATATATCACTTATTGCCTACACATATGTAGATTGGGTAGGTTATATTGATGACTGATGAAGCACCAGTGGAACACTGTTCTACTTGAGTGAGTGTTTAGTATCATGGATAAGAAAGAAACAATCATCAACATCTTTATCTATGGCCGAGGAAGAGTATATTGCAACAACATCATGTTGTACATAGGTTCTTTGGATGAAACAAACTCTGACAGATATACAGATTGAGTATGATGAGCCCATTCCAATATATTGTGATAATACAAGTGCCATCAGTATCTCGAAGAACCCGGTGATGCACTCCAAGTTGAAGCACATTCCAATAAAGTATCACTTTCTACGAGAGCAGGTTGCAGAAAAGAACATCAGAGTTGAGTATGTGGGCACAAAAGAAAAAGTGGCAGACATATTCACAAAACCACTTCCACGGGAATCCTTTGAATATCTTTTCCAAAGACTTTGAGCTATTTATACTCCAAAATGAATTATTTTTTAATGCTTATCTTATATATCTTAGATTTACATGAGGAAGCACCATAAGAGGATAGTTCGGTCAGGGGGAGCAACCCCGGATGGAAATATACCTTTGCCATTGATGACAAAGTGGGAGATATTTATTAGATGTAGAAGACAGAGGCAGAGCAAAGATGCATGGTTCCAGGGGGGGCATGAGTGATATGATTTTAGTATTGGATCAGATTGTTTCCATCAATGCCAAAGGGGGAGATTGTTGATTAAGGTTGGTTTTCATTGATGTCAACCCTTAAAGAAAGCCTCGTAGCACAATGGTTGGGTAATGGACCCAAGATTTTTTTATGTAAAGATGACTCATTATTTTCTTGTCATGGTTGATAATAAGTAGAAATGGATGAAATACAAAGTGGTCCCCTTTTGGTGAAAGCCCTCACGGGAAGATGTTTTGCAGATTGAGTTATCCTAGAAGTATGGTTAGAGAACCCATGCTTATTTGTGGAACAATGAAATGAATTCCATTGAATTTTTTAGTGAAATTATCTTAGATGGATATTTCTTTTCATGCCATTTTCGGTGGTATGTGGAATGTCACATAACTCCTCACGGTTAGAGAGTTATGGCCATGAGAAATTGGAGAACCTAGGTTTGGGTATTGGACCCAAGTTTGTTTGATGGATAAATGTATGAGTTTTGATATATTTTTAGGTAGTACTATTCTATATGGATAGTACATTTCATTCCATTTTTGGTGGTATGTGGAACATCACATAAATCCTCACGGTTTGAGAGTTATGGCCTTACGAAGTTGGAGGACCTTCATATGTCATCTAGAAGCCCCAAAAGGTCAAAGTAGTCAAAGTGGTTTAAGAGATTTTAAAAGGTAAATAATAAAGTGAAGTTATGAGTGTACTATAATTCAAAATGAATAGAAAATAAATTAATTCAATAATAAATTTAATGGAGAAATTAGAAGTGGGTTAACCCTAAAATAAGGAAAGTGGGCAAAGTGACCTAGAAGATATTTTTAAGGAAGCTACTTGGAGAGTATAAATAAGTGGCAAGGATATCTCATTTAAGACACACTTCAGCATATTGAATACCTATAGGTGTCTGAGGTAACAAAAGGATATCTAAGACAAATTTCTGAGGAAAGTGAAGAAAAGAAGGTCAGAATTCAAGGAAGGATAAATTCTTTTGATGATGCTTTCTAAGTTTCATATCAATTCAACAAATATTCCATGTGGGGCACTCTCTACAAGGTTGCTCTCTAGAATAAGCCAGAATTTAGAAAGGTATGTGATAATATAAACCATGTCTATTATAGAGTTACAAATCATATTTGGATGATGAAATTGATGAGGGATTTTGGTTGAGGTACAAATTGGGTACATGGTTGAGACAAGTAGTTGATGAGTTGGCACATACATGAAGTGTATAATTGATGATGTTTATACATATTGATGAGTCATAGTTGGTGAGTACTTGACACATGATTGGTACATACTTGGTACATGGTTGGTTGAACTTGTTTATGGTACAGGTTGATTACAGATTATTTGGTACAAGTTGGTGCATGGTTGATGCACTTGCTTATGGTACAGGTTGATTCCAGGTTGAGGTACAGGTTCATGCATGGTTGATGCATGGTTCAGGTTTATTGGTACATGTTTACAGTGATATATCTCATAGTGATAGTGTGACAGTGGTTCCATCATTCTACTTCTACTTGAGGGCAGTTGGACGAGGAAAGGACAGGTGGTTGTAGCCACCTTCCGGTTGTAGCCGGAGAACATAGGGGGTGGTAGCCTCCTTCTGGTTGTAGCCAGAGAATTGGGGAGTTAGA
This sequence comes from Picea engelmannii, assembly GCA_009831015.1. NCBI lineage: Eukaryota > Viridiplantae > Streptophyta > Pinopsida > Pinales > Pinaceae > Picea > Picea engelmannii. Next base: position 94,460 of record ML822658.1, on the reverse strand, counting down.
GGTTCCCTCAGGTTGTAGCCTGAGAAACTAGTGGGTTGGATACTCCTTCTAGTTGCAACTGGAAAACAAAGGAAGTTGGTGCTTCCAATGAATGTAATTCTTCAAGACATATAAGATAAAGTATTATATGGTTTTCTCCTAATTTGGGTTTCCACGTAAAACACTAGTTTACTGTGTATGTGTGGGATTGTTCATTTCTTATTTCTCATTATTGGATAATAATTCTATATTGATATAAATCTTGGATTATTTAGAGAAAAAGGATTATAATTACGCTCTTACTGATTCACCCCCCTCCCAGTAATCCAACATATACCATTGACATTGAAAAAATCCATGTAAGTCAAGCACGAAATAGGTAGAGTTCTCCTGATGTCGATGAATTATGAGAACCAAGAAATCAATCTTAGACGTCGTTCATGTATAAGAGAAAAATGTGACCATTGATGTTTACCACCAAGTTGTGTTTATTTTGATGACTAGGTTGGCCATGCCACCTTCCAAAATTGCTACATTAGCATGTGACATCCTTCCCCATCTTACTTTATTTCGATGTCATATTCCACGTGTCTTGCCACGTCAACTACATAAAAAATTCCACACATCACCACTGTATAGATAACCGTTTTGTGGTCGAGGGTTTTTAGTGAATTATTATTGTTGATTTGTCCTCATTCCAATCGACATGGATGAACTCATTAAGAATTGCCTAGATTATTTATACTTTCAAGTTTTTCTCATGACGTCTCTCTCTAATGGTCGATGAGTGTTTTCTTGGGATACCAATCATATCATTTGTTTAAGAGTGTTGTGAGTGGGAAATCCCCCTACGGACTAGCACTTAGGGTTTTATCATGCATGCAAAAAAGACCTAAAGATTCCTACTTTTTACCATCATCCTAGACCTAATCCCCATTATTCTTAAGCAAATACATAGTTAGGAAGATCAAGTGAACATACCTTATTTTCGACGTTTGATATCGATCCCTTTTCATGCTTGGTCGCTCTTTGACTGCAACTCTCCTCCCAAGGCTAACCTGCATTCACAAAAGACAAAAAAATAACTCCACATGCATTTGATATATAGATTAATGGGTTAGAGTTTTAATCAACATGTATGCAATAAACAATGAAAACCTCATATGGTGGGACGGGAAAAGTACTTCTTTATTATTAACTTCACTAAAGAAACTTACAACGATGAAGTTGGCCACTGCTCCACAAATCTGGTCCTAGGCTCCTCTTTTACTGTGAACCAACTGCTAACACACTTGCTTCTCTTCTTCATTGAAATCACAAAATGGTTGCAGAATCTTGGGCAAAGGGGAAGATGAATTCAGGTAGAGTTTCTTTACTATGTTTTTCCTCTTTTCAAATGGGACCCTACCCCTTGTTTTATAGTCTAGAAGGATCTAGGTATTTAGTCGAATGATTGGCCATGCATGGTCAAAAAGTTTAGTTAACTTACCCAAAATTGTGTGTTCCATCAACAACTTTCCATTTTTTGTGCTTTTGTAGGTACATGCGGGCTGTAGTGGGTCGGCTAGAGTGTACATGTGGGCTGTAGTGGAGTAGGGTTCATGGGACTTTAAAAAGGGTGCTTTTAGGAAGAGTTGTTCAGTATTGGCTTGGAAAAGAAGGCATATGAGATGTCCTGATGTCAGGTAAGTATGTCTAGTGTAAATTAGGGTTATAATATATGAACCCTAATGTGTGAGGTCAGAATATCATCTGATGGCCGAAATACATTATCAATCTTTATCAACATACCAAACCAGTGAGCCCAGGGACAAGAATTCGTGAGGTGCCATCTGCAGAATAAAAATTGTCTCACCGAGGTGGGCATACTCATGCTCAGGATTAAATAAAATCATGGCTACCAATCAAATACACTGTAGATCCATGTCATATAACTACATAAAGTGTAGCCGCAAGCAATACACAGGGGATCTACATCTCAAAATAAAAAAGATATACATGTATATTATCCATCTTCTAGAAGATGATAAGGCCTCATGGCTGGAGATGAGGTCTTCAGAGCTCAAGAAACAACTTCAAAATCTTCAAAACTTGGGTAGGAGTGTAATATGAGTGTACAAATATGCTACCTAGAGTTCTTCGACGGATCATCGGTCATGGACTAGAGGATCTTGATGATCAGACTGGAGGCTTCATTGAATTCAAACAAATACTTGATTGGACTTTCGAGATGGCCAGGCATGAGGGTAAGAGACAAACTGCAGATGGGATGACTTAGGCTTGGTAAAAAATTCTCTTGTTCAATAGCATGACAAATGATGAGACTCAGGCAGCATGGCATTGACATAAGTTCATGATGCAGGAGGCAACGCAAACTCTCCATATGTTTGGAATAATAATGAAACAGAGGAGGAAACAACTCCATGTAGTGAGAATAGCTTCCTAAGTTCATATTAAATCCCAGATCTTGATGAATAAACAGAAGGATGTGCTTTGTCCAAGGGTGACTCATTGTGTTGCCAATAAAAATAAAATATTTTTCCCTTCCTATTTTTGGGGTATATTTGATTTTCTTGTCTTTTTCAATAATTTTTGAAAAAGAATAAAAGAATACTATGTTACAAAGGAGGAACGAGTGTCACAAACATAGTAGTTCTAGGCGCAAGGACAAGATTGATGTTCAAAGAAAGGACACTTGGAAAAATACCTCCCGGGACCAAAGGTGTCAAGACGCAAAGGAAAAGTGCTACAAGGATTGTGTATAAGGCATGCTTCAGATGGTTCAATTGAGAGAAACATGGAGTCAGCATTAGGCTAAAGACATAGGTATGAAAACATGTTTAACAAAACACACAATGGTAACGTCCTTCGATGTAATTTTAACAAGCCCAGAGAAGGTAAGCTCGGGCGTTTTTCATGTTTAGAGAGTCTGAAAAAACGTAAAAGGAGACTCCACTGGGGTAAATTTTTCGAAGATAGTCTAGTCGGCTCGAAAAGGGGGTAAACTAGCTCCAACCAGACATCTATTCAAAACCATTTTAATGAGTGTGATAAAGACAAGGTCACTCGACAATTTTTTCATTTTTAAGGAGTCTGAAAAAATATTAACTATGGACTCCGTCAGGAATGTTCTTCTGGACCATTTTAACAAGTGTGAAAGAATAAGGTCACTTGATGATCTTTTCAATTTTAGGGAGTCTGAAAAGAGATTTAACTATGGACTCCATGGGGGTTCCTTTTTCATAAATTTAGTCCCTCAGGCCCGAAAAAGGGGTAAAATTATATCCGAGGATAATCTTCTAGAGAACTGAGACCCCTAAAGTATACCTTTGTTCGTACAGTTGACCATCTAGACTGAAAAAGGGGTAAACTACCGCCAGACATACGTGACTTCAAATTCCAGTTTAGCGAGCGTGAAAGGCCACAAGATTGCTCGACAATCTTTTCATGTTTAAAGGGTTTGAAAAGAGCTTAAAAGAAGACCTGTTATGTTTTGGGAGTCCCAAGGGTGGGGTCAAGAGTGATAAGGAATCATGCAAATGAGGCTCAAACTCGTAATCAAGAAAAACTAATAAGGACTCTTGAACCTATAGTCGTTAGTGACAACATGGACACCAAAATGCAACCAGGATCTACCTAGGGCATCCATGTTAGGGTAGTCTCTAACACTAAATTACAACACTTCTAAAGCAACAATGATGGTTTAATGTCGCAATTCGGTGGGATCGATCCTATGGCAAAGTGGAAAAGACAACAATATGCAAGAAGTAGAGGTGGAATCCTAACTTAAATGCAACGAGTTGAAAAAATGATTTTTTAGCAAAGGACATTCAAAACAACCCAAATCTCCAAAAAGTAGCAGTACAAAGACTATACATGTGTTACAAAAAGTTACCCAAGGTGACCTACCTATGAGTAATACACCTTGAGGTAGAGCCCATTTCTAGGCTCTACCAAAGCATTTCCCTCAAAATCTACCATACGATAAGCGCCCTTTTTTAGAACCTCTTTTATGATGAAACGTCCGAACTACATGGGTTTGAACTTGCCTACCCCCAGGGGGTCCTTATCCTGGTCGTAGACCAGGACAAGGTCACCTTCCGAGAAAATCTGAGGACGAAAGGATCAATCATACTGACACTTGAATTTTTGTTTGTGAGCTTCGTTAGCTAAGGCCGCATCACGAAATTGCTCATTGAGCTTCTCGAGATATAATAAACACTCTTCAAGTGGTGAAGTGTCTGGCAATAACTGTGCTGCCAACTTTAAATATGGGATCTATAATTCTATGGGAAAGACTGCTTCCAACCCATAAATGAGTTGAAAAGGTGAGAAACTAGTTTCAGTCTTAACAGACATTTGGTAGGCCCATAATGTTGAGTATAATATCAAATGCCAATTTGACTTGGCTGAGTTGATCATTCATTGTAGGATGGTTTTAAGAGATTTATTGACAAGTTCCATCTGGCCATTTTCTTGAGGGTAGTAGGGTGAAAAATGTTCTTGCCTCAACCCAACATTTGATGTTAACTCGGTCATCATTGTGTTTTGAAAGTGACTACCATGGTAAGTGACAATCTCTCTCGGGACACTGAATCATGCTATGATTTGTTTAAACAAAAAGAGGGCGATAGTCTGGCCATCATATTTGAATGTTGGCATAGCTTCGACCCAATTGGTGAAGTAGTCTACTACTACGATGATATAATGGTTCCCCCTTACTGAATGAGGGTTGCAGGTAGTGTAATCAATCCCCCACTTGGTGAAGGGGCCAACGGTGATGACAGGAAACATGGGAGAAATCTATGCCCTCGTTTCCCATGAGAAGATTTGACTTGGGTGGCACTTCTTGACTAATGCGATACAATCTGTATCAGAGAGGGAACCTTGAGCCTAAATAGGTTCTAGAATTAGATCTAACTCTTGTGCAGGAGTTGGATTGGGGTCGGTGGAAGCTTGATGGACTAAAGAGTATGCCACTTCTGTCAAGGACAAGGGAATGGACATACCATGGTGCCCTATCCCTTCCATCGTGGTCGATGGGGAAGGAATAATCCATGGATATCTAAAGTAAGTCATGTGAAACAATGAAACTTGGAAAATCTCAACCTTATGGTGGTAAGATATGAACTTAACATCGCCTTGAGGAGCTGAGTAATCGAAAGTACCCATCAAAGGTGGGAACAAACCAATCCCTATGTTGATGACGTCGAGTTGAGGGTTATCAATAATTGGAACCACAGATGCCCCCAATGAAGGGTCGGGATGGGAGAAGGACAACTGATCAATGGTCACGATCCGACCCTCATGTGAAACAACAAGACCCAGAAAACTATAGCGACTACTGCTTGCATAGCATAGGTCCAACTCCTTCCTAACAAGAGATTGTAGTTGAGAGATGCGTCGACCACTTCAACCTCGACACACATGGTTTTCCCTCCTAACTACATGGGAAAAGAGGGGATAATTCCATGTGGTTGGAATGAACGACCGTCAAAAGCGGTAAGAAGAGTAGGTGACAGAGACAAAATGGGCTGGCCAATGGCCTTCCAACACGCCAAAGACATTACGCATGTTGAGGCACCCTCATCAACCACTGTGCCAAAATGTTCCGAGTAAAAGTTTTCGTGGTGTAAGCCACGACTATATGGAATGCTATGTGGTAAGGGAGATGAGGTTTCAAGTCGGTTGTATCAAGCATGATCATATTTGGATTACAAGTCTCGGTGGATCCTAAAGCAAACATCGCACAAGGGTTTTGAGACAAATCCTCCACCACAGAGTAGTTCTAGGCGGCCCTTACATTTGGGTTGTGAGAATATTTCTTAAACGCACCTTTTGGTATGCATGTCATGGTTTCGCTCAATGTCTTATCAATCTGGAGAGGAAGAGATGGGGTTTCAGCTTCTTTACCTTTCTCAGAGGTGCTTTTCTTGCTGTAATCATGTGCTCCAGTCGATATATAGGCATGACCTTTCATCATATACACATTCATGGATGTAGGATTGTTTGAAGATGGAGGGGTTCCTTGATTTCCCCCTTCCATGCTTGTAGAGGCTTGACTTAGATTTTGGCCATGTTGAAAAGGGTTTGTTAGCACAACAGGTTGTTGTTGTGATAATAACTTTTGGGCCTCTGTAAGCCCAGGGCATTGGTGAGTCGACTGGTCTTCTGCACACAGATTACACAGATACCTCGACTTCATTTTTTCGGTGTTTCCCTTGCCAACATTATTAGTGGGTTTCTTATCCCCCTTACCCTTCTTATGTTGTTTTTTCTTTCCATCAGGCTGTTGGGTGGCCTTCAGATTTGTCGATTTCACATTGTGTATATCCGATGTTTGGGTAGGGGGAGTAGCTGAAACAGTAGTCTAGCTGGCCGCTGTATGATGGATAGACAATTTCTGCAATTGTTTCGTTAGTTGCTCAATGGGCTTTCTTTGTGCTGAACCAACAATACTATCGGCATGTGGTCCAACTCTCTGTTTGGTTTTATCAAGTATTTATCATGGCACATATGGAAAGATCTCATATGGTAGACTAGACTAAGAATATATTAGCGACATCTTTGGATAACTATGGGAGCAAAGACTTAAGGAACCACTCTAGCAGGAATGTTGGTGGGACTGACACCTTAATCAAACTCTTCTGGCGTCTCCATTCTCGGATGTGATCAAAGATATGGTCTGATTTTGTCTGTGCGAAATTGGCCAGCAATTTTGTGCTAGCATCATATCTCACAGGCAGTTGGAAATGGTTCAGGAAATCTATTGCAAATTCACTGAAGGAAGAGTATCTTGAGCGGTCGAGCTCAATGTACCATTTCACAACACTCCCAATGAGAGTATGTTGAAACAATCACAACTGTATGGAGTCATCTTTCAACGAATTAGATGAGCACCAAAGGTGAAATGTAGTCACACGATCTCCTGGATCTTCGTTAGGCTTCGATTCAAACTTTGGTATGTCCAAAGGCAACTTCGTCGACATAGAGGGCCAACGTGGATCGCGACAGATAGGGTCATTCAACAACCTTGTTAAGTCTAGTAGATGCAATGTTTCCAGGAAAGGTAGTTTGGGTTGTTGGTGATAACCATGGAAAAAGGGGATCGTAGTTTGACTGGCATTAGGTTGCCAGGAAACGTTGGGTTGTTGGCCTGGGTTCTGGTAAAAACCATGGCTATGACTAGCATATAGATTTTGCATTTGAGGAGACATTATCGGTTGATTCTCGAAATAGGACATAGATGGTTGGGTGTGCATTACATTCATAGGAATTTGGGAAGGGTTTCCCCATGTCAATCCCATGGGCATAGGTATTGCACCTTTCCTGGGGTTCCATTGGTTGTGAAAAGAGTTGCCCCATATTGGCATTCCTGATGAGGGAACTGATCCCTGCCAAGAATTCCAAGGTCTTGACACGAAAGAAGTTCCCGGGTTTGCCCCCTGTGCAGGAATAGTACCCTGCATAGGATTAGGTTGTCTGTAACCGGGGTTTTCCCTAGTCAGGAACGAAGCTGACGAGAAAGAATTGTTACCAAATGCACCGAACAGAGAAAACAGTGTTGAACCTACTGGTATATTATGAGAAGGTGGTCCTTGACTCCCTGCTCCAAATGAACTATGGTGTGTGTTTGGCCTGGCAGATTGTTGGTGGGTACTTCCGAGCGAAGGGGACAAAGGAGGTATATTCCCTCCCCCATAAGGGAAATCATTAAAGGGAGCTGAAGTTCCCCCCATGGGTCCTTGTAGAGGAGCGTTAGAGCTCCCTACCCCCAGGCCTCAAGTTTGTATAGTGGAGTAGGATAGTACATGGCTTGTACCTGAGCTAGGCATCCCGTATGAGAATGAAGGGCATGTCGCACTCTGTGTGAAATGAGCCGTGGTCTACACCAAATACGGGATCATACCACTTCTCGAGGTAAAGGAAGTCAAGACCATGGTGGCTCAGATCCATGATGTTGGGTTAGGAGGTGAAACACCCCCTGTGGTGACAGTCGTAGTGGGAATAGAAGAATTCCCAGAAGAAGTGGCAACATTTGTTTCCATTGCTATGTGTGACACTATCTGGCGCCCGTAAGGATAAATCTTTCCGATAATGGGTGCCAAAATATCAGTGGTTGGAGTTTTGGGTGGACCGAGAGCTTTCACTCCAAGGTCTGAAATAGTTGGTTCCTCTGAATGTTGGTCGGGCACAGTTTCCCGTGACCCGGTCGCTTCAAAAGTCCCTTGTTGGTCTAGCTTCCGCCTTAGCTATGGCAAGGGTGGCTCCAGTGTAACCGGTGGCAGGCCAAGAAGCCTTCGTGACCGACGGAGCTCGTGATCCTCCACTGTGTGAGAATATCAAAGACACACTAGGGATTTCTATTCGTTCACAAAAACACACACTAAAAAAATTCCCTACGAGATAAAATAAGAAATGACTAAACTATTTGGAAGAACAGTTACAATAACCAACACTAGAGAAAATTTATGGTGCAAATGCAACTCGAACACAGAAGCACCCTCCGGGTATACTCTACAAAGTGTGGCTCGATGTATGTCCTAGGTACTGTGGTCTACCCCCGCAGTCAGAAGTGTAAGTCCCTAGAATAATGGCAACTAGGTTGCCAGCGTGTGAAGAGTCACCAGGCGGGTACAGTCAACAGTCGGGTGGACCGCAATGAGCAGAGTATCAAGCCTAAAACCTGTCAAGGGTATCGAAAGAAAGTGTTCCGGAAGACAACTGAGGACTTAAAACATATTTGAGACCCAGGAAGCTCCGTGGCAAATGCAATCGACAGAATCCCAAAACAAACCCTCTATATGTGTTCCCCACTACGCTTGGCTCGGCTTTGGAGGGCTTATCTCCGCTACCTTTCCGCATGTGACCTCGTGTTTAGCCCATGTGTTAGAGGGGGTTCCCAGATAACTTTCACGATACTAGACTTTTAACACTCCCTAGCACATAATCTTATGCATAGATGATTTTAGGGGCGAAATTTCGCAAATGGACGAAATTTTGGGATTTAAAATTTTGAAGGGGTGAATTTTTATTGAGGTAGTTTTTAAGAAAATTAATTTTTTTAGTCCAAATATTAAATTAAACAATAGAAATGGCACATCATTAGCCCCTTATGAAATAGAAATAAAATCCATACAAAGAGGATTCTCCCTCCGCATTTCATGGATAAATTTTAGATTCTCCTTGGATATTTTAGAATCCATTTTTTTAAGAGTGAATCGCACATATTCCCTAAACCATGGTGTTTTTGGAATTAATTCGCATGCATATCCTCAAATCAAGGCCATATGGCACCGATTTTACCCACCAATTTTCATGGCTTTTCTTAGGGAATGATTTAGCCCATAGATTTTCGGTTTTTCCTTCCATTTCTAGTTTTTGTCATGTATTTATTTCCACATTTTATGGAACCTGGGCATTATAAATTATGGTAAAGGCTTACATGATTTCAGATCTAAATTTGTTACTCAACCAACCTTGATGTTGAATAAGACTGTAGAGGCACGCACATTCTTCCAGCTCTTTGATGAATTTCGAAGGACATTTCCCCAGCTCTCTCATGTGCTTCAAATCAGTCACACTGCACAAAATATCAGGTTGATGGAATTTGTTTTTTTGGATATAAATCAAGACTTTTAAGTGAGTAAAAATGTGACCAAAATAAAATTAATAATGTATTAACAAAAGCCAAAAATCTCTTCTTGTTCTTGAAATTCCAAAGCTCATTATTATTTTGATACCGATTAATTTTTTTCACGTTCATAAAGTGAAGAACCAATAATAACTTATCAGGTACGTTTCATGGATTTTATGTAATCTTATTAAATTAGATAACTACTTATTGTTTCCAGTAATACGATGATTTATGTGATCATAAATTTATAGAAACAATTAGCCAACCCATTTTCAGCACTACAACATTAGGATTTTCTACCCGTCAAAATATTTAATTATGAGGAGAATTTAGTGTGATCTATCTAATATTTGATTTGAATTGGATGCATTGCCTAGATTTATCTAATCCATGATCGGGATAATAACTAAAGTTAAAGGCGGTATGAAATGTCATGTCTTGCAAAATGAAAGTTGCATCTACGCACTTCTTAGATTCAGAAAAATCACTTGAGAGGTTCACAAGGTAATATTATAAAAATTAGGTTCTTGATATAATATTATAAAATTTAGGTTCTTGCCACGGAATATCAAGAGTGAGTTAATATCTAAAATATTGTCAATCTGTTGGATCATAAACAAAATCTAGAGCCGGAGAATCCATTAAAAATTATAGTTGTTCAACTCACATGGATTTGAACGATTCAAAATGTTGAAGATTCGATAAATTAGAAGGAAAGTGTGCACCAAATCCGTGTTAATTATAAGTCCACAAAGTAACTGAAGTTTACACAGATAGTATAATAATGATTTGAATAATTTTGGTTTTATATTTTGGGACAAATAAATATTATTCTGTGTTAATTATAAGTCTAAAAAGTAATTGAAGTTTACACATATC
>ML822658.1:13888-55624 GCA_009831015.1 Picea engelmannii | reverse complement strand
AAAACAAAACAAAACTATAAGCAAGAATTAAACTAAAATAAACTAAAACTATGAGCATATGGATAAAGAAATAAAAAACACAAAAAGACCAATATCACCAATGTTTTTAGGCTGATCTATTGATGAAATCAAAGCACAATGAAGAAAGCGGACTATGAGTCCCTTCTTCCTCCAAAGGAAGGCTCTTGTGTCCTCACAAACTTGCTCTCCTTACAATAAGAAAAATGAAAATGATGGTGAAAGAACTCCTTTGCAAATTCACTCAATGGAGAGGTGAATTGCTCAATGAAATGGTGCTAAAGTGTTATTTTCAAGGAGTGATTCCTTAAAACAATCTAAGCAGCATAACATTACATGAAATTCCTTGAGAAAATGATGTTTCTTCATGGCTTTTTATAGCATAGCATTGGGTGATTATGTAACTCCTTTGTGGTGTGAATAGAGGCTCTTTAGGGCTTCATTAGGTCTTTGACCAGCCTACCATGCAGATTCAGCTCAGATTTGGGAGTCAAATCAACTTGGGAGTTGATCCATAAGTGGTTGGGAGGCCGACCAATTCAATAAATGTGTCGTTTAGCAGGTGCGCGGGTTTTTGCGCCAACAGCCGCGCATTGTGCGCGTATGCGCGCATGGTATGTTCCTGTTCCACGCATGTGCGTGCGCACCCCAATTCTGCAAAGCGCTCTTCAATTTTTGGTTACTTTGTATAGTTTTTTACCTTTTTGCAATGCTGTGAAATTAATTCAGTGCCATGAATGACTTCATTACTGTTTGACGATGCTGAGTTCTTGTCGCCATGTGCGGAAGAAATTTCAGTGATAACAAATTTCATCATCCAAATTTGATTTGTAGCTCTATAATAGACCTGGTGTATATGATCACATTCCTACAAACCTTCCTTAAATTTTAAAAAAAGAGACTAGCATTTTTCATCAAACTTTTCTTTAGTCTCACATGCATAGTTTTGGATTAGTCAACAACTCTAACTTGAAGTAATCATAACTTTGAACCTGTAATGTATGAATATCTGAAACTGATACAAAATGTTCTTCAATGTGTTTTATGGAATTCCTCCAAGTGGAACTACTTGGAACCTCTCAGAAAAGGAGTTATAGAAAAAATGGCATACCTTGCTGAATTCTGGCTTATTCTAGAGAGTGACCTTGTAGAGCGTTCCCCACACAAAAAGTTTGATGAAATGATTTGAAACTATTACATAGAATACCATAGAATGTACCCTAACCAACACATTTTATCTCACTAAATTGGGATCTGTTATGAAGAAGTTATGACGTTTTTACCCGAAACACCTGATTTTGACTAGTTTCAGGACTGACCACAAACCCTATTTTCCACAGAGTGTAACTCCCAAAATAGAACGACCTACAAGATGAATTTTTAAAAAATGATACTTGGATATGTTTTCTCACTTGCATAGAAATTTCAGTATCTGAATCATTATAGAAAAAAGGTTATAGCGAAAATGGTGAGATGACCTGAAAATAACATACCTTAGAAAGCACCATCAAAAGAATTTATCCTTCCTTGCATTTCGGCCTTCTTTTCTTCACTTTCCTCAAGATTTCGACTTAGATATCATTTGTATACCTCCAACACTTATATATATTCAATATCCTCAAGTTTGATTCAAATGAGAGAGCCTTGCCTCTTATTTATACTCTCCAAGTAGCTTTCTTAAAAACATCTTCTAGGTCACTTGGCCCCACTTTCCTTATTTTAGGGTTGGGTCCACTTCTAATTTCTCCATTAAAATTATTATTGAAATAATTTTTTTTGTATTTAGTTTGAATTATAATACACTCATCACCTCACTTTATTATTTACCTTTTAAAATCTCTTAAACTACTCTAATTACTTTGACCTTTTGGGGCTTCTAGATGACATATGAGGGTCCTCCAACTTCGTAAGGCCATAACTCTCAAACCGTGAGGAGTTATGTGACGTTCTACATACCACCAAAAATGGAATGACATGTACTATCCATCTAGGATATTTTACCTAACAAATTCACTTTCCTTCATTTCATTATTCCACAATTAAGCATGGGTTCGCTTACTCCACAAAGCGTCTTCCCATGAGGGCTTTCACCATAAGGGAACCACTTTGGAGTTCAGCCATATTTACTTCTTATCAACCATGAAAAAACAATAATGAGTCATATTTACATCAAACAGTACTAGGTCCATTACCCAAACCTTTGTGCTACGGGTGTTTCTTCAAGGGTTGACATCAATGACAACCAACCTTAATCAACAACACTTAGCCCAATATCACACAGATATCTATATATGCGCCTCTCCTTACATTTCCTAGACATCTATTTACACTTTACAAAAAAGGCCTAAACATGGGTAAACCCATGGGCTAACATCCCCATACCTGTTACATAATCCAAAATCCCAAAAAGGACCCAAAAATGGGCCGAGATCCCACGATATCTGCTTCGTCTTATGCTTCACCTTCTACAGGTTGTTGAAGTCCCAAAATAGTTGAACTTGACCAAGGATCTCCGAAAACTTGGTCAAGGGACAACAGGCCCCCAACAGTCACCTATGACTCATCCTGAGTCACTCTGGTCTGGGTAGTTCTTCTTCAAAATCCTCTAGCATGGATCAAGTTGCTTCGACTTGTTGTTGTGCCATAGCCTCATATTCAATGAACTCTTGGATGAATGCGTCATTGATAGGTCCCTCTAAGCATTGTTCAACTGTAGTGATAGCCTGCTCCAGTTCTTCTCCTCGACCTTCGATATCTCTGAACAATTGGTAAGCCTTATCTTGTACAGGTTGGAGCCTCTAAGTTACTTCCATAAATCTGCTCTAGATAGTGTGGATCTACTACTGAGCGGTGCATTTCTCCTAGGATCGCTTCATTCTTTCCACAACTGACAGGGGCTTCAACTGCGCCTGTATTGTCTCTGCTTTCTAGTTTTTTTCCTGGAGCTATGACTCCAGTGCCTGCAATTCTGGGTTCTCAGTGATTTTGTCATATGACTGGGCACTACAATTACTTAGCTACTTTCATTCCATGGTAAGGGCCTTTATCCTTTCAACTACACTCCAGGCGATTGCTTCTCTTTGATCCCTTACATCCTATGGAGTCTCAGGCACTGTGTGGAGCTCTAAGTCTGCTATGTGTTGTTGTAGTTATTGGATGGCTTCCATGAGATGCTATACTTGTTGCATGACTCATTCCTCTACCTTTATTTCTAATACTATCATAGAGAAAAGTTCTCTGTTGACCGCTTCTTTCACTTCGAGTTGCTCCGCAAGCAACTATTCTTTTCCTTGCTGCATTTGTTCTTTTTATTCCTCGAACTTCACTTGGAGAGAAATATTTTCTTGTTCTATAGCGCTTCGTTGTTCTATGAGTACACCTTGCACTTGATTCAAGGCCTGTGTGGTTTGTTTTGTTTCTTCTTGTGCTTGTCGAAGGTGAGCTTTGACTGTATCAACTAGTCTATGGATTTGGGATGGCTCATCTCCCAACTCTGGTTCTCTTGATGGTAGGGGCATAGTGGAGACTGTGCAACTAGATTGAAGGGCCTGTTGTACCCCTCGGGGTTCAACTCAAATTCTCTAATACATTTCTTCTTACTTGGCTTCTTGTTTCTCTTCTATTTCTAGTGAAGCGTCGTTTAGGGCTGCTATGATGAAATCAAAATCATCAGAGGTGAGGACATGGTGGCTTTCAATTTCTTCCAGGAAGAAGGTTTTAGAGGGTAAACCTTCCTTCTCTTCAAGGGGTCAACCTTGTCTCTGGGTGGTGTTACTTCACCTGGCTTATGTTTAGCTTCTACTTCATCATCACCCCCTCAGTCAGGTGACATTGAAGCAGCCTTTCTTAAGGTGCTGCTTAAATTTTGGACCTCCTTAGTCTTCTTGGGTGTATTTTGTTCTTTATGAGTGTCCTCTGGGTTGTCAAGATTATATATCTCTACAGGGTTGGTGGGGATAAGGAGATCAGTGGACCATTCCTTAGTGATCTCCTCAAGGTCTTCTTCTGTAAGTTTATAATATGATTGGAGTTTCTCTTTATGTTCATCTGCTCACGCTATAATGTAGATGAAGTGTCGATCTGCGTTGAACTTCATCAGGGGTCGGAACCTCTGTAATGTGTTTGGAGTCATGCAAGGCCCAACTTCGATGGCTCTCTTTAGATGGAGGTAGTATGTATGAAACACAACATTCGACTGCCACATTTTGTTCATATCACTTGAATACCAAAGGGTAGTGAACTTCGCAGCAAGCGGTTCGAACGACTCCATGTCTATGAAGGTCCCACCTTCCAACATCTCCCAAGAAACAAATGCAATGAGGATCAGGAGCCAACTGAAATGAAATTCATAACCTTTATCCTCTTCTTCTCAATAGTCTAGTTCCAATTGGTTAACTAGGTACTCCACCCAGTTCATCTGTAGGCCTTCCGTGCACTTCCCTGCGAGGTCAACGACAAAGTCGGTGACTTGCGTAGGTTGGTTCTTCCTTACTAACTTTCTAGCTATCAGTTCACATGCTAGGTTCACTACACCACTTTGGATGGAAGATACCTTGTAGCCTCTTGTTCCCTTCTCAACATCGCCATATGTATCCTTGATCTTCTGTGCCAGCGCGTGATCTATGGATTTTCCTGGATAAAACTTCTGCAGCTCGGGTCCTTGCATACTCAGTCCTATGATCCTGTGGATCAAAGTTGGGTCAACTTTAATACGTCGGTCTAGCCATAAGTAGCCACCATGGTAACAAAACAGTAGTAGCTTGACACATGCGTTCAATTCCTGGTGTCTTCCGAAGTGTGGAATCTTCATGACATTCATCAAGGTGGACTGCGCAAGGTTCATCGTCCATGACTGGGGAATTATCTTAGAATTCTTTCCCTTCATCCTGGTCAGGTATTCATATGGGGTGAGCATACCATAGATCTTGCGATCTATGAGGTTGAAGTCACTAAACTTCAATGCTGCGATATTTTCCTACTCTATTTGAACTGCGCATATCCCCTTCGGGAGGTACGCAGTGACCATGGTGTACTCAAAATCTCTTGGCACACTATCACAATTCACCGCGCTAGCCATACGTGGGATGTAATCGGGAAATATGGTTGGAATCATCTTTGCATTTGTTAGGTCATCTTCGTGCTTGTTTCTCTTTTCCGCTGATGACCGGGATGATCCGGCTCCATGAGAAGTCAACAAAGAGGCTTGCAGTCCTCTCATCGACGATGCTTGTATACCTTCAGACATCAACATTACTTGTTTAGTCATGAGGTCGATGAGAAATCCTTCGAAAACTTTATTTACAGTGGTGAACTCGTTCGACATACACGCTCAAAGTTGGAAATCTCAGGTTCGATGAGTAACTTAGACACTGCAATGGGATAGAGGACAATAGCGCAATGATCATTGTTGTCGCAAGAGTTGAATCTAGGCTGTAAAAGAGCCAATCCTTAGCACATTTTTAAAGGAAATAAATCTTGTTGATTGGTCAGTCATAGGAAGCTTCTAGAACTAGGTTGAAAATAGTCATTCCATTCATTTATAGATCAGAAATGAAAAGGCATGACCTCGTTTGTCTAATTCATTTTAAAATCATGAGGATGGATAGAAGATAGGGGATGAACAAAACTGAAAGAAAAAGCCAGGTATCTGGTCTTCCTCTCAATAGAAGAAGTAACACAAAACTTCAAATATCTAAACACATGTCTTGTCTCACTCATAGAAAGACAGAGGAAAGGCTGTGAACAAATAAAACTTGTAAATAAGGAAAAACAATTAGGATGCAGGTCTTGTTCTACTCACAGCAAAACAGAGGAAAAACTGCACCTTAAGGAATGCTTTAAAATAGCTACAACAGAGGTTGTACTGAATTGTAACCATTACAAGCTAAAATAATGAACATAAGGCAGAAAGAGCAGTGATGAAAACTTCAGAAACAATAATACAGGAAGAAAACGGAATTAGACAGTGACAAAGTATAGAATCTCTTGGCACTCTGTTCTATATTTGATAAAAAATGCATTACAAACCCAGCCTCCTCAAGGCTCCCGGGCTCCCCCTCCCTGTTCTGTTACATCTTCCTTCTTTTAAAAGAGAAAAATCTAAAACAAAACTCTTAGTGTTCTAGGAATCGGAAACGGTTCCTCTTCATGAAAAATTTCGACTGCCAGCTGTTCTATCATAAGCTCTACAGGGTACTCGAACTATTACTGATGGCTTTGACAAGTGGACCGAATGATCCCTGCAGTTGTAACAGATTTCTCCCTGGTTGCCTGTCAATTCTATAATCATTATTCTTAATAATGAAATCAAGCCCACTCTGTAGAAATTATCTCTTTTGGCTCGATTCCTAGTGCCATGGCTTAGGAAAAATGAACTACCTCTTCAGTTTCAGCAACTTAGAATACGTAGAACGTCGATTCTATAATATGCAACGCACACCCAGGTATATGTCTTCATATCCTTCACTACCATCATTGGATTTAGATAACAGTGATCTGAGTTATCAATGTACCTTTTAATCCTCTCCTTCATTATGGCCACCTTCTTCACTGGTGTGGAGATGTGGATACTGAAGTCCACACCATCACCCATGTCAGGATTCCTGTAGAAATTGTTGATGGGCTTTGTGGCAAGCACTGTGTTGGGATACCATATCTTCTCATTATCGCATCTCAGGAATACCATTGTTAGGATATTCATCTCCTCCACAACCATCTGCACGCCCTCTATTGAGCACATGTTGCCACCATAAAAAAGATGCATCACGAACGAGAAGATGATAGACTCGATTTCCATTTTACAGGAGTTCCCAAACATAAAAACTACCAGCAACAGTTGGGAAGATACAACCACAAGAATGTGCGTTGTGGCGATGCCCAATATGAGAAGCCAAATTACTATGATGACTACACCTATCACCACATTCACCATCTGATGTAATTTATTCACAGCGGTCTTTGTATCGTTCAATGTGAGGGCAAGGGCTCTTCTTTCATTTTAATGCCTGATTTATATCAGCCTTTGTGTTTTTTATCATATGTGCCTTGTCACAAATGAGTAAATCGGGACCACTCTACAAAGCCTCACAAATATCATCTGCGATAGCTCTTTCTTTCACATATTTTCCTAAATATAAGTTCTGAAATGTTGTATATCCTATCATTCCCGTCACGCCTGCGATCGGACCGACATGACCCTTCTTGTTCTTACTGTTGATCTTGTTATGAATATTTCCTCTGGAGCTGCTGCAGCTGCTTTTGCCATTTGCGTACTGATCTCGATCGCGTCTCGCTGGGGTTCCTGTAGTAAGGAGACGAATAAAAGAATCTGGAAAAACCCTCAAGCATCCTGTGAGAAACTGACGAACTCCATGTCAGAGGATGATGGCGTTATACTGTGCTCTATTGTAGACTTTCATACTAAGTGTTTCTACGTTCCTCACCTGCAACATTGGGCCCAGAAACTGTCCATACGTTATGCGTCTGTGTTGCCCAGAACATCTGTCACCACCTCCTGCACATTTTAAATAAGGGAACGCGTGTATGAATTCGGTCCTATTAAAACGACATGACAATTTGAATTGTGCCATTGCTCATTGTTTGTAGTGTCTCGCCACCTATTTCCCGAAACCCTAAAACTTTCGACTGAAACCGATCTTGCATGCCTTCATGCAACGCATCTCCTACATTTTTAATCGGAGGGTTCTGACAAGCTATCATCACGATTCTGCTGTTTTGTCCATCATCAACACTAGACGTATAGAATCCTCTCGAATGAATCAGTATCACTAGAGCAACTTCATTTTGATTTGGCACAGATATAGATTGTTCATTAGGGATTATTAAACCCACATTTTGATCTGGAACCTTATGAGAGGCGCAATAAGAAATGTAACTACATACCTTCTTTTCATTATAATCGCAATATAACAACTCCATGTGATACCCTTTTCTTAATGCACATGTAGCGTGATAAGAAGTTTCGTAGTGGAGACACTTGATGCAAGATCCATGCACTTGGTCACATATCACACATCGCTTCTGAAAAGAGGCTGGACTGATTTTCAGAATGCCATCTACAGGTTCCATGGTTTCATAATTCAAAAATGTTACTTGATTATTAAAGCAAGCACAAGTGACATGGACCCAAAATCCAGGTGTTGTGGTTCGTTTCAGGGCACCACCCATTACAGGGCAAAGGCAGCAACATTGCAGTCTAATTTCCATCTTTGCTCTCTGTCAAGCTATACAAACCAAACTATCAAGTGACTCAGTCACACCAGAACAATTTTTGTGGACTCCAATATTGCATCCATTGCAGATTATAATTCTATCATCAGGTGAATCCTCAACTCGACGACATATTTCACACCTTTCTGCTGTCCATGTTTCTTTGATTGGTTCATATTGTTCTAGCAACCATCCAGTTAATTCTCTCTCCCTAGCTCTGATGGGCATTTTCTCTTCCTTGTTAAAGAATCCAAGTCCACGAACCTCAAGTTTATAGAACTTGTTGAGCCAATCAAAGAGAAGCTCATTTGAACCCCCGACTATAACACTGAGCTTCCATTTCCTTTTGTTAGATCCCACGTGCTTATCTCATCGCGACAGGCTCATCGACTCACTTTTTCCACATTCAGGTTCTCCCAAGGTTCCCCTTGAGGTCTCACAGCTTTGAAAATAGCAGGACCCCTTTCTAGTCCAAATAAAAGACTTCCAACGAGCTTTACACTCTTGTCTACATGCATACGCTGAGCCATGAAATCCAACAATTTTGTCTGTGCAGTGAGCCTCTTTGGAGAGTCCTCCTTCAATTTCTTATACTTTTTCCATATGTAAAGAAGATCTTCATCTCTTTGATTAATTGCCTTGGCTTCTGTCTTTTCTAAAAGTCGTGAGTTCTCAAGGACCAAACTAGCATTAGAATTGGCAGAGTCAAATCCCATATATAGATACAGTTCCTCTTGGCTGATATGTGGAATGCTATATTCACTCGACGGTGTGATCATCTTCGGTGGTGGTGGTGATTCAGCGAGGACTACTAAAAGCACGATAAAATTAAAGAAACTATAGGTCTCATAACGAACTGTGCAGCTTGACATTAAACCCTGAAGGCCTTGACTTCTTGGATAATTTGAAAAACTATGGTTGATTGTCTGTGACAAACATGTTGTGAAATCGTCACTAGATATATCTCTGGTGCACTCGGTCTGAGCATAAATATTCGTAGACAAGGAGTCTACAGTTGTACTGAAAGCACATCACATCATTGCAAATGCCGCTTCACCAATTGCGAACAATTGTAGCATTGGTCCACTGTTGTGTCTTCCCTGTTTTGAAGCAGGCCTGATATTTGGCCAGACATAGTTGTGCTGAACCCGGTTTGGGACGTGTGTTGAACAAGTCTATTGAATATCGTCTTCAGATTGCTCTCAAACTTACTGCCTTTTGTATACTGAGCACCATAATTGCAAAGAGCTTGCTCTGCGTTGCACATCTCTCCATGAAGGATAATGACCAAGGCCTAAATGGCAGTTATGTAAAACAGCCTGACAAGGATCACGAGAGAGCATGAAGAATCCCTTCCATAGTGGAATTTTATATTTGTTAGGATTGCCATGGCTTCTGGACAAATAGAGACCCTGAAGTGTCGCATGGACATGAATGTTCCACAAAATTCTGTTATGCAGAGATATAAAAATGATATCATCTGATTAATTAATGAATAGATGTTCCAAGCATAACTTGAATATTCTAAACTCATTAACGTTCCAACTTGGAGAGCAAAGAGGTCAATTCAAGAGATGAACCCTGTTAACAAACCCTTGGGCAGCACAGTCGATTTTTTATATCTGTTACAACATTGGCTCCAACTAGGGATGGTAATTTCTCGTAAAGTGCCAAGAATAGTAGACCAGGTGCCTATATCCATTGGGCAGCCTTACAAAATCATCCTCATCAAATCCTGAACGTTGTCACTTTACTTGCATCTTTGCGGAATGAAAAACTGCTTATTCATCCATTGGGCTATGGAGTCATAATTCTTTATAATAAAACCATATTGGATTCAAACCTAAACTGAAAAACATATTGAAAACCACTGCTTTAATCTAGCGCTTGAAGTCAAGCTTATTTATATACATATCCTACTCTAACTACTGAAAAAATTCCACTGAATCAAATGATACGAAAATGCCAGTGAAGCCAATCCAATAATTGCCTACTTCTTTGAAACTTTCTCACACTTTCTTCGAGGAAGCTGAAGAAGGAAATTGACAATCCCCATATGACCTGTTGGTGATCATGGATTTTTAAACCTTTCATCAATTCTTGTGACCACATATTCATGATATAGTATATTCCTCCATCAAACGAATCCAAAAGATCAGCAAAAGGGTCTTGGAAAAATATATCGTCCTGAGGTTTTAAAACACCCGAAACTACTCTATGTTCTGATTTATGATGCTCAGGATCATTGAACATGGAAACCATATCTTTTTCATGAAACAAAGCAGAGTCTAAAATCTGATCTTCTGGCAAGAAATCATCATACATAGATTCACTAACTTCCTGTAAAGTTCCATGAAATACATGACTGTCACCCATTAAAAATAGATTTACATTTTCAGAAATGGAAGAAGTTTCACACTCATATTTGGGACCGTGTGAAAGCTATAAATCTATGTGAGGAGGGGTTGCAGCATAGTTGTGCAGGGGCATACCCTTCTCTTGCCTAGTTAAAGGAGAAGGTGGTCTCTGTATTTTCTGAATAAAACAACAATCATTCTTTTCTATCTCTTTTGCAGGTTGACTGTGATGCCGAATATCCTCTTCTTGAGTAAATTTACAAGATCTAGCATCTTTATGAGCCAAATCCTCCTCATACTGCTCATCTTCATCAGCTCGAGAAATCTCTATTGTTTCTTCTTCCTCCTCTAGAGGACTTGTATCACAACAATCTTCAAAAAGGATTTCAGTAGAATATATCCTCTTACAATGTTGGTGAAAAAGTTTGTGAAAGCTTCTCAATGAAGGAATACTGGAATGGGGTAAGGATTTATACCAAAGTCTAGCATCTTTTTCCAATGAAAACATAAATAATTTCACGAGGACATCTTCATGATGTACATTTAATTCCTCCATGAGCTTGTGGAATTCAAACAAATGTTGACTAGGATTGTCATCCTCATACTCTCCAAATTTAGGAAGGATATCTCCCCAAATTCTAATGTATGGGACAATGTTTGGAAAGCCATAAACATTTGTAAAGTCCATAGGAGCAAACCTTTCTGCAATTCGAGTAGCGAACGAGTTCGACATTTGAGACCAGTGGAGTCACCAACAAAATCATGTAGAGTCTACGAACCAAGGAGTCGCCAGGTGAATGATCACAGCCAATTGAATGCCTATCTCTTGTTCACCATCAAGAAATAGATCTGAAATTTTTCGTACCCCAGGGAAGATAACTTCGTCCTTCGTTCCCTGGCAACGGCGCCCGAAAATTTTGTCGCAGGAGTTGACTCTAGGCTGTAAAAGAGCCAAGCCTTATCACATTTTTAAAGGAAATAAATCTTGTTGATTGGTCAGTCATAGAAAGCTTCTAGAACTAGGTTGAAAATAGTCATTCCACTCATTTATAGATCAGAAACGAAAAGGCATGACCTCGTTTGTCTAATTCATTTTAAAATCATGAGGATGGATAGAAGATAGGGGATGAACAAAACTGAAAGAAAAAGCCAGGTATCTGGTCTTCCTCTCAATAGAAGAAGTAACACAAAACTTCAAATATCTAAACACAGGTCTTGTCTCACTCATAGAAAGACAAAGGAAAGGTTGTGAACAAATAAAACTTGTAAATAAGGCAAAACAATTAAGATGCAAGTCCTGTTCTACTCACAGCAAAACAGAGGAAAAACTGCACCTTAAGGAATGCTTTAAAATAGCTACAACAGAGGTTGTACTGAATTGTAACCATTACAAGCTGAAATAATGAACATAAGGCAGAAAGAGCAGTGATGAAAACTTCAGAAATAATAATACAGGAAGAAAATGGAATTAGACAGTGACAAAGTATAGAATCTCTTGGCACTCTGTTCTATATTTGATAAAAAATGCATTACAAACCCAGCCTCCTCAACGCTCCCGGGCTCCCCCTCCCTGTTCTGTTACATCTTCCTTCTTTTAAAAGAGAAAAATCTAAAACAAAACTCTTAGTGTTCTAGGAATCGGAAACGGTTCCTCTTCATGAAAAATTTCGACTGCCAGGAGTTCTGTCATAAGCTCTGCAGGCTACTCGAACTATTACCGATGGCTTTGACAAGTGGATCGAATGATCCCTGCAGCTGTAACGGATTTCTCCTTGGTTGCCCGACAATTCTATAATCATTATTCTTAATAATGAAATCAATCCCACTCTGTAGAAATTATCTTGTTTGGCTCGATTCCTAGTGCCATGGCTTAGGAAAAATGAACTACCTCTTCCGTTTCAGCAACTTAGAATACGTAGAACGTTGATTCTATAATATTCAATGCACACCCAGGTATATGTCTTCATATCCTTCACTACCATCATTGGATTCAGATACCACTGATCTGAGTTATCAATGTACCTCTTAATCCTCTCCTTCATTATGGCCACCTTCTTCACTGGTGTGGAGATGTGGATACTGAAGTCCACACCATCACCCATGTCAAGATTCCTGTAGAAATTGCTGATGGGCTTTGTGGAAAGCACTGTGTTGGGATACCAGATCTTCTCGTTATCGTATCTTAGGAATACCATTGTTAGGATAATCATCTCCTCCACAACCATCTGCACGCCCTCTATTGAGAACCTGTTGCCAGCATCAAAAGGATGCATCACGAACGAGAAGATGATAGACTCGATCGCCATTTTACAGGAGTTCCCAAACATAAAAACTACCAGCAAGTGTTGGGAAGATACAACCACAAGAATGTGCGTTGTGGCGATGCCCAATATGAGAAACCAAATTACTATGATGACTACACCTATCACCACATTCACCATCTGATGTAATTTATTCACAGCGGTCTTTGTATCGTTCAATGTGAGGGCAAGGGATCTTCTTTCGTTTTAATGCCTGAGTTATATCACCCTTTGTGTTTTTCATCATATGTGCCTTGTCACAAATGAGTAAATTGGGACCACTCTACAAAGCCTCACAAATATCATCTACGACAGCTCTTTCTTTCACATATTTTCCTAAAGATAAGTTCTGAAATGCTATAAAGCCTATCATTCTCGTCACGCCTGCGATCGGACCAACATGACCCTTGTTGTTCTTGTTGTCGATCTTGTTATGACTATTTCCTCTGGATATGCTGCAACTTCTTTTGCCATTTGCGTACTGATCTCGGTCGTGTCTCGCTGGGGTTCCTATAGTAAGGAGCCGAATAAAAGAATCTAGAAATACCCTCAAGCATCCTGTGCAAAACTGACAAATTCCATGTCAGAGGACGATGGCGTTATACTGTGCTCTGTTGTAGACTTTCGTACTAAGTGTATCTCCATTCCTCACCTGCAACGTTGGTCCCTGAAACTGTCCATACGTTATGCCTCTGTGCTGCCCAGAACATCTGTCACCACCTCCTGCACATTTTAAATAAGGGAACGTGTGTATGAATTCAGTCCTATTAAAATGACATGATAATTTGAATTGTGTCATTGCTCATTGTTTGTAGTGTCTCGCCACCTCTTTCCCGAAACCCTAAAACTTTCGACTGAAACCGATCTTGCATGCCTTCATGCAACGCATCTCCTGCATTTTTAATTGGAGGGTTCTGACAAGCTATCATCACGATTCTGCTGTTTTGTCCGTCATCAACACTAGACGTATAGAATCCTCTTGAATGAATCAGTATCACTGGAGCAACTTCATTTTGATTTGGCACAGATATAGATTGTTCATTGGGGATTATTAAACCCACATTTTGATCTGGAACCTTATGAGAGGCACAATAAGAAATGTAACTACATACCTTATTCTCATTATAATCACAATATAACAACTCCTTGTGATACCCTTTTCTTAATGCACACGTAGCATGATAAGAAGTTTCGCGGTGGAGACACTTGATGCAAGATCCATGCACTTGGTCACATATCACACATCGCTTCCAAAAAGAGGCTGGACTGATTTTCAGAATGCCATCTACAGGTTCCATGGTTTCAAAATTCAAAAACGTTACTTGATTATTAAATAAAGCACAAGTGACATGGACCCAAAATCCAGGTGTTGTGGTCGGTTTCAGGGAACCACCCATTACAGGGCAAAGGCAGCAGCATTGCGGTCTAATTTCCATATTTCCTCTCTGTCAAGCTGTACAAACCGAACTGTCAAGTGACTCAGTCACACCAGAACATCTTTAGTGGACTCCAGTATTGCATCCATTACAGATTATAATTCTAGCATCAGGCGAATCCTCAACTCGACGACATATTTCACACCTTTCAGTTGTCCATGTTTCTTTGATTGGTTCATATTGTTCTAGCAACCATCCAGTTAATTCTCTCTCCCTAGCTCTAATGGGCGTTTTCTCTTCCTCATTAAAGAATCCAAGTCCATGGACCTCAAGTTTATAGGACTTGTTGAGCCAATCAAAGAGAAGCTCATTTGAACCCCCGACTATAACACTGAGCTTCCATTTCCTTTTGTTAGATCCCACATGCTTATCTCATCGCGACAAGCTCATCGACTCACTTTTTCCACATTCAGGATCTCCCAAGGTTCCCCTTGAGGTCTCACAGCTTTGAAAATAGCAGGACCCCTTTCTAGTCCAAATAAAAGACTTCCAACGAGCTTTACACTCTTGTCTACATGCATACACTGAGCCATGAACTCCAACAATTTTGTTTGTGTAGTGAGCCTCTCTGGAGAGTCCTCCTTCGATTTCTTATACTTTTTCCATATGTAAAGAAGATCTGCATCTCGTTGATTAATTGTCTTGGCTTCCGTCTTTTCTAAAAGTGCTGAGTTCTCAAGGACCAAACTAGCATTAGAATTGGCAGAGTCAAATCCCATATATAGATACAGTTCCTCTTGGCTGATATGTGGACTGTTATATTCACTCGACGGTGTGATCAGCTTCGGTGGTGGTGGTGATTCAGCGAGGACTACTGAAAGCATGGTAAAATTAAAGAAACTATAGGTCTCATAACGAACTGTGCAGCTTAACATTAAACCCTGAAGGCCTTGACTTCCTGGATAATTTGACAAACTATGGTTGATTTTCTGTGACAAACATGTTGTGAAATCGTCACTAGATATACTCTGGTGCACTTGGTCTGAGCATAAATATTCCTAGACAAGGATTCTACAGCCGTATCGAAAGCACATCGCTTCATTGCAGATGTCGCTTCACCAATTGCGAACAATTGTAGCATTGGTCCACTATTGTGTCTTCTCTGTATTTAAGCAGGCCTGATAATTGGCCAGACACAGTTGTGCTAAACCCGGTTCGGGACGTCTGTTGAACAAGTCTATTGAAGAACATCTTCAGATTGCTCTCAAACTTACTGCCTTTTGTATACTAAGCACCATAATTGCAAAGAGCTTGCTCTTCATTGCACATATCTCCATGAAGAATAATGACCAAGGCCTGAACGACAGTTATGTAAAACAGCCTAACAAGGATCACAAGAGAGAATGAATAATCCCTTCCATGGTGGAATTTTATATTTGTTAGGATTTCCATGGCCTCTGGACAAATAGAGACCCTGGAGTGTCGCATGGACATGAATTTTCCACAAAATTCTTTTATGCAAAGATATAAAAATGATATCATCTGATTAATTAATGAATAGACGTTCCAAGCATAACTTGAATATTCTAAACTCATTAACGTTCCAACTTGGAGAGAAAACAAGTCATTTCAAAAGATGAACCCTGTTAACAAACCCTTGGGCCGCACAGTCGATTTTTGATATCTGTTACAATAATCATTATGTAAAATCAATGATTTTGTGGGCTCATATTCACAGTTAGAAAAAAGTGTTCTTGGTGCATGGTGCGACGAGATAAATAGATAATTTGGCAATGGATCTCTTGCAATGGGAGAGAAGCCTTCATTAACTCAGTTTTGTCCATTATTGCGCGGTCCAATGGTCTGGTGGCGAACCATAAATGCCTTTCTACCTGTTCGGAGGGTCATTCAAATAGTTATATTGTTCCCAATGGATATATTGCTTCACCCTGGCGAAGTGCCATGTGGCATTGTTCTGTGATACCGACGAAGATCCAATTTTGCAAATTTCCTCTCTGCGAAGTTCCCTCTGGAATATTTTGTAACTTTTTGATCTTAGCTCTCTTCTTACTTAGCTTTTTGGCCTTCTCTCCAGTGAACTTCGTCTCCGCATTCCTTTTTCCATTTTGATTCTTATCTTTGTTTGGCATAGTTACTTCGCGTTGTTGAGATTCTTTCCTAAGATTCGAGGGTGATAGTTCTTATTTATCTGGAATAGGTACTTCAATCTTATATGGGTCTTCTAGTGTTCTTGCAACTTTGACATCTGGTTCTCTGGTGTTAAATAGCTTCGATCTATTCTTTTATTGTTCAATCAAGTGTGTGATCCTTCTAGTCATGAAATCTTTTGACTCTTGTTTCTTCTGCTCTAAAACTTCTTCTTCTTCCTTCCTTCTGGCCTGATCTCTTTCAATCCAAGGTTTTCCTAGTAACATGGTAAATGGGGTGTTGTTCTCAATAAATCTAACAATCTCAAAATCCTCCTCTGTCAAAGTCCTATTGGAATCCATAGGTATATGGGTGAGATTTCCACATAGGTTTATCATCTTTCCTTTGAATAGTCCTATTCCTCCTAATGAAGGAATCATAGCATGCCTTCCTATAGCTTCCCAAGTTCTTTCTGTCATGATATTCACCTTTGTTTCCTCATCTAGAGCAAAGTCAATGTCAAAGTCTCCTATTCTTACTTCAATCCATGCTTTTTCTTTGAATATCTCTAATAAGATGACATGTCGGTGGTCATTTAGGGTGTCTTTTATTTGTAGAAATATTTTCTCTGATTCTTTCCGGGGTTCTGCCATAATCGTAGTTTCTGGATCTGCCTTAGGTTTTTCTTGTCTCATGTTGATTCCTTCAATCTTAGCAACTATTCTAGGGAAATCCAATACTTCATGGTCCATAGCTTTGCAACAAAGACAACTAGGTCTTCTCCCAGGGCATGCCTTCGCAAGGTGTCGCAGTTTTCTGCAACTATAACAAAGGGTTAAACCTCTCTTTCCTTTAAATGATTCCCATCCTTTCCTTTACTGCATGCTAGGATCATGGTAGCTAACCTGCAAACATTTATTTCTAGGATCCTGCATCCACTTGTTAGTCCAAACATTCTTTTTATGCATAGGTATAACATATCTTTCACTATTCTTATCAGATCTACTCATATCAAATCTTCTTTCATCTATTAGTGCCCTAGTTTTCAAGCTAGGACATAATCTATCAAACATACCTAGATCCATACTGTTGAAAAAAAAAATTCCACTTATCTTACTTCTACAGAGCACAAAACTTTTAGATCTAGAAATTTTCACTATTCTTACCTTTATCAAAGTACAGAGCTTCCAGATCTTACCTCTTTTAATAAAAAAATTCTCACTTTTACCTTTCTCAGAGCACAAATCTTTCGAATCTTACCTCTTTTCTTCAGATCTGACCTCTTTTATTTAGCACGGAGCTTCACAAACTAAGTAGAGTATTGTGCACTAGAGAGACAGGTCTACGCACAGAGATTTCACAATTTTAGGTCGGATATTTGCATAAAGCTTCTTCTTGATTAGTTCCCAGCAATCACAGTTTCAGGTCCAGGCAATGAAACCATTTTCTGGCACAGGGGCAGACCCAGGGTTCAATGCTACAACAACACACCAACAAAACCCTAACTACTGGCCCTTTCGGCAACACTTGCGAAGAAGATGAAGTCTCACCCGAGGTAGAGGTAGGGGTGGTTGCAGGACTCAGGTGTATGCAACCTTAGATGGGACACAGATCTTTGATTCTAATACTTAGCAGAGCACTTAGTAACTACAGTTCATCAACATTCAACTTAGTATATACCTCGCAGATGAAACAGAGAATTGTAGCATTCATTCAGATATAACGTATCTAAGAACTTAACACAAAGAGATAGATTAGATCTAACATATTTAAGAACTAACAAAGTTCACATAGTTCATATCTAACATCCATATACATCGTCAGCACAGAGCATAAATAGATCTATCTATCTATATCAAATCACTTATCAAGTAAAGAGATAAAAACATCAACACATCACACAAAGAATAGAAACACAACATTTACGTGGTTCACCCCTACCATGGGTCTACGTCCACCAACTCTTCTTCTTTATTATCTTCGATCAAGCTTCTTACAAGCACATAGCATCAAAATCCTACTCCGCATAAGACATGAGATCTGTGCACACTCCACCAGATCCTCCTTCTTCAAGTTAGGGTACAACACCAAGCCTTCTTACAATTAATTGCATGTAGCTCTACAAGTCTCACACAATATGCACAAAGCATCTACAATCCATACTTAGCACTCATCCCAATATCACACAGATATCTATATATGTGCCTCTCCTTACATTTCCTAGACATCTATTTATACTTTAAAAAATAGTCCTAAACATGGGTAAACCCATGCGCCGACATCTCCATACCCATTACATAATCCCAAATCCCAAAAAGGACCCAAAAAGGGGCTGAGATCCCATGATTTGTGCTTTGTCTTGCGCTCTACCTTCGACAAGCTGTCAAAGTCCCAAAATAGGTCAACTTGACCAAGGATCTCCCAAAACTTGGTCAAGGGCCAACACACCTTCTACAATCATATTTCCATATCGACATTGTTGGCGACGGTAGTCACTCCTGGATTGTAGTAGGAGCAGAGCCTGATGCCCATCAGTTTTATGTCAGGATAGTTTTTAAGGGGTGATCAAATGGGTAGAGACTCGGGAAGATATCACTCTAATTCAGGGACTAGATTCGGCATGTGAGAAACAAAAGAGGTCTTGATCTAACTTTAGTCAGTGAGGTGATTTGAAAATGAGTAGGTTGAAGACTTGATAAGAGAAGTGGACAAACTACCTCAGGCAACAAGCCTTTCAACAATCTGTAGAAGAAAAACCCTAAATTTGAGATCCTCTGGTTCATAGTTTCGAGAAACTGAAAGGGGGACTTGACTGGATTCTCCAATTCCAAGTCATTCAGCACTTAAGAAAATCACAAGGACCGATTAGAAACAATGCAACTGTTATAGTGATCCAATCTACATCATCCTATAACAGTTACAACTCGACTGGATTCTCCAATTTCGAGTCATTCTAACACAGTGTAAACAAAGACGTGAGAGAAACTGACATTCATAAGACAAGAAGTCTCAAAAGTCCATGCATAACCAGAATAGCAGTGATTCATTAAATTTTACAACCAGGAGCCTTGCTCAACCATCGATGGATTACAAAATACAAAGACTGAGTTTATATACTCAAAGAAAATCGCCCAACATTGACGGACTCAGTCATCCGAGGCTTGGTGTCCCTTCAGCCAAATTCGGGTGGGTATTCTTGTCAGACGCCCCCTTAACTGCGCATGGCTCCTGCAAGGGGAGTAGTTGAGGCATTAAGTGCTGAGCTAGCGTGTGAAGACCTCCTCTGGCTGGTCGAGGACTCGGCATGGCTTCTTTAGAAAAACGGGTACACAGAGCCCTCTCGAGCAGACCACTTGCCAGATTATCCATACTTTGCACTTAATGCTTAAGGAGAGGTTTCAACTACCTCTTCCAATCTTAATTTACTCCAGGAGAAAAACCAGGATCAAGGTTGAAACAGATGGCGCATGGAGATCACAATGATTCTTTCGACGACTGGAATCAATGCCTTTGGCCCCCTTTTTGCACAGTTCCTTGCTTTCCCAAGTGACCACGGGCTGTGACCCTGAATCTATTCCCAAAGCGATTTTCGACGTTCATGAATAGAAGGATTTAACCTTTGCTTATTCACAGTTGCGATGAGCGAAACGCCGAGATGGCTCAATCGGGCGTCGCGCATCTCTCCCAGATCCGACGTCCTGAACTTACTCGGTGATGTCGCGGGCCCGGGTTCTAGACGCTCCCGACACCTCGCACATAGGGAATCTGATGGAGCTATTTCTGTGCCTTGGAATCGTGATGGACGAAAGGCGAGGAGCCTAATTGTGCACCAGGTGTCCCCTTTGGATAAACGGTTGAGACTGCTTCACAATGTTGTGGGCCTGACTCTGGGCGCTTTCGGCACTCCGGGGTTCGGGGTTTCAAGATGTGAGAGGACGAGGGACTTTCACCCTTCGAACTGCCTAGTGTCGATATGCCGATTAGATCTCGCAGTATGTGTCGCTGGATCGGACGACCCAGATTTAGCCTTGAAAAATAGGCGCTTTCTCTGACGCTATATATCGTTTAACTTGGTAGCCCCGATATCCCAATGACCATTGATCTTCCCTTATGGATGAATCTGCACCGTCGACGACATAACTTCGCCCTCTTACGTGCTTGGAAGCCTTAAATGAGATTTTTCAATGCTGCTCTCGGGCGCTTCTAGTGCATCTTACAGACCCGAACACTCTTGCGCCTAGGACAAGAAATGTCACTAACATTAGGCTCCATGGGGGATAGATCCGTCCCTGCGATGCTCTAAGGACTATTTTTGCAGATTCAGTGCCTTACTGTTGGGCTATGGAGTCATTTATTAAGCTGAAAACAGAAAATAGAAAACAATATTTACAAAACAAAAGAAGTCACCTGCGGCTTACAAAAAACATTTTTTTAGGAAATGCCCATTCACTGGGCCATCAAAAACTTCTTCGCCTTCCAAATCCTACAACCTATAGGTGTTGTTTGAAAATACCTCAGAGATCTTGGGGGGCCCAATCCAGAGGGCATCAAACTTATTGTGTTTGCCCCTATCCTGCTTGGGCGCATCCCATTTGAGCACCAGATCACCCAACTCGAAAAATTTCTTCTTGCTCTTTTTGTCAAAGGTTTGCTTGATCTTTTGTTGATGATGGTAGGCCCTACTCATGGCCTGCTCTCTAATCTGCTGTACTTCCACCATCTGATGAATCCTTCTAGTCATATGGTTGGGCTCTCCTTCAAGGTCCTGGAGAAATTTTGCCACAGATAGAGTGAGATGGGTAGGAAAAACAACCTCTGTTCCATAAACAAGTTGGAAAGGAGAGATGCCCAGAGACTTCTTTGTCATCACCCGGTCGGCCCATAGAGAAAATTTGAGCTTTGAATCCCAGGCCCTTTTACTGTCTTCCAATAAATTTTTGATGAGCTTAATCATACTTTTATTGGAAGACTCCGCCAGTCCATTTCCTTGAGGATAATAGGGAGTAGAGTGGATCAGCGAAATCTCAAACTGTTCACAGAACTTGACCAAAGGCTCGGACCTGAAAGAGGCTGCATTGTCAGTGACGATTTTGTTGGGACAGCCAAATCTGGCTATGATATCCTCTAGGAAACTGATAATTACTTTGTGAGAAGTACTCCTGGTAGGGGTAGCTTCTATCCACTTGGTGAAATAGTCTGTCGCAGTCAGGATCCATCTGTGTTGACCTCTTGAGGGAGGATGAATTTCTCTAATGAAGTCCAACCCCCACTACTGAAAAGGTGCGAAGCTATTATAGGCTTTAATGGCAGTGATCTGAGCTATTTCTTTCCTGAGAACTTTTGGCATTTGATGCAAGCTCTGATTTCTCTGCAGACTATAGTGAATAAAGTAGGCCAGTAATATCCAACCCTGAGGATCTTATGAGCTGTGGTCTTCCAGAAATGATGCCCCCTGCAAAGGCCATTATGGAAATCAAATATAACCTTCTGGGCTTCTTGTGGGTCCAGGCACCTTAAAAATACCCCTAGAGGGTCTTTCTAGTACAAGGCTTGGTCAATGAGGCAATACCTGACCGCCTTGAGCTTTAAGGCTCTCGCCTTGCTTTTTCCCATTCCATCAGGAGGCTTCAATTCTTGCAAAAAATACAAGATATCCTTGTACCAGGTGCATGTTGCTAGTGATAAGGTGCCCTGAGAATTCTTATTGGTCGACTCGGCTTGCGGATTTTCTGAACAGGCGTTGATGAAGCTAATACCTTGCAATTGGATTGAGCCAGGAGCTTGGCTAAACCCTGCCCCTTTATTAACTTAGTGGCATTAATATCCAGATCAAACTCTAGGATCCTGGCAATCCACTTACCTCTTCTCCCATCTATGTCGGGCTGTACAAGGATGTCCTTCACAAAGGCTAAAGGAACGTATGCAGTCACCTTTGAGTGCAGGACATAGACTCTGAAAGCTTTGAGAGATTTTACTAAGGAATAAGCCTATTTTTCCATGATTTCATACCTGATCTCCACATCTCTTAATGCCTTACTAAAAAACGCAATGGGTTGTTCTCACCCCTCCTCATTTTTCTGCAACAAGACCGTTGCTACTGTATCGAAAGAAGCAAAATAGAAAATTAGGAACTCTTTGGAATAGTCGGGACTGATTAGCACTGGTGCCTCAGTCAATGCCCTTTTTATCTGGATAAAATATTCCTTGGGTTCGGTGGTCCATTTCACTTCATTTCCCTTCCTGAGCATGGCTGTGATGTGTTTCACCAACTCAACAAAATTTGAGACGAATGTCCTCAAGAAATTAATCTTCCCTAAGAAGGCCTAAACTTCTTTCTTGGATCTAGGAAGTGGTAGGGTTTGAATTGCCTCTACCCTGCTAGGATCAATCCTCACCCCTTCTTCTGATACTATATGGCCTAATAGCTTCCCCTCCTTTATAGCAAACAAAGATTTTCTGGGATTTAAGGATAGGCCATACCTCTGACACTTCAAAAAAACTTTTCTCAGATGACCGCAGTGCTCTTTATCAGACCTGGAGAAGACTGTTATGTCATCCAGATAAATCACCATGAACTTATCTTTCTCCCCAATGAAAGCTATGTCCATGGCTCGCTGAAAAGTTGCCCCTGCATTCATCAACCCAAAAGGAATTTTGGCATACATAAATGTGCCCCAAGGAGTGGTGAAGGCCATTTTTTCTCTATCCTCAGGTATGACTGATATTTGATTATAGCCAGAAAAACCATCAATCATGGATATCCTGGATCCACCAGCTACCCTCTACAGTATTTGTTCCATATTGGGCAGGGGGTAATTGTCTTTCCTTGAGCTCCTGTTCAAGTTCCTGAAATCGGCACAGAGTCTGATTTCTCCACTTTTCTTCCTTACTGGGACCAAATTGGCCACCCATTTGGAATATCTCAAGGGGACGATGATTCGGGCATCTAGAAATTTCTTCACTTCTTTCTCCATGACAGGTAGCAACATGGGATGTATCTGTCTCAGCTTCTGCCTGAATGGCTTAGCCTCTTCTTTCAGTGGGATCTTGTGCTCAATGACAGATGTGTCATAAGTCTTGAGGTCTTCATAGGCCCATGCAAACACGTCAACGAATTCTTCTAATAACTCAGTATATTCCGTCCTCTGCTCACTGGTTAGGCTGCTTGATAATTTGATAAACTTAGGCTCCTCCTGTGTGCCAATGTTTCATTCGGCTGTATCAACATATTTATTTGAAACACCACCCTTTACTGCTACATCATTTTTGTCGAACAACCTTTCTAAAGGGACTAGTCCCCTTGGAATGTGATTACTAGGCAGCTCAATAATCTGGTGATTAACAATTTTATTCAATAATACCTCAGAGGGAGGATCACCTTCGGAATCAGGATCCTGATCAATGTGTAATGCCGAAAACTCATAGACAGATTGAAGAAAATTTTTGATTTCAAGATCATCCTCGAAAACCTCCCAATGCTTCACATTGTCCGGGATGGATGGTCTGTATCTTATTTTGACCTCACCATGGATCTTTGGCGGCAGAGGGACCCTAAACAGACTAGCCAAGACCGCTAAGGAGTCGGTCGAGGTATTTTCTTCCCTTGGGACAAAAGTAATGTTGAAAGCTAAGAAGAAATTATCAATCAGGTCCCATACCTCGTTTCTGTAACTCCTGAGTCAAGGATGATTGGCCCGATAAACATTCCTGACCTGTTGGATTATCAATTCTTCATCTTCGAACACTGACACCTCTTCAATTCCCATTTCTTTTGTAGCCCTCATACCCAGAACAAGAGCTTCATATTCTGCCACATTGTTGGTAGTTTCAAATTCCAGCTTGTATGACAGGGATATGGTCTCTTGACAAGGTGATATGAAAATCACTCCAGCGACTGCGCCTATACTGGAGGATGCTCCGTCAATGAACATCTTCCAAACAGAGGTGGTCGGAGGAGGTATTTGTTGATTAAGAATGGGCTGCTTTCTAATCTGTAAAGGGACCTCAGGAGTTCCAGTGATCTGTAACAAACTAGACCCTAAGTCAGTGTCAAGTGAAAGGATGGGGTGGTTAGTGGGGTTTGCTTCATCACTGACAATATAGGCTAGCTGGGCTTCTCTGTACAACCTCCTGTGTTCCCCTCTGAAAACCGGAATGGTGGCATATGTGAGATCCATCTGTAACGTTCCTCCAAGTATTTTAATCCAAGACCTTGACAACAACATGCCAAACTTGCGGGGAATGTCAACTACCACAATATCCATGACCACACTCTTCATGGGCAGCTGAAACAAAGAAACCACCAGGTCTTTGATGACTCCTAGACACTGCACTCTCCTTGAATCAAAAGAATACAAATCATGATAAGATTTTGTCACCTCCAGTCCCAACTCTTCCATTACTATTTTGGGCATAAGGTTATGGGAAGCCCCTGAGTCCATGAGGCAGTTATGCAACACTTTATCATGTATGTTCAGGGATGTGTAGAAGGGAGGGGATGCATCATCTCTGTCTTCTACCATGGGCCCTAGGACAACTGTTAGATTTTCATCTTGGAGATTTACTGAGTCAGAGGGAGGCTGGGGGGACTCAAATTGTAGTAGCTTGGAGAGGGACCTTTTGAAGTCTTCATTTTTAACTAGCTCAGAAAGGGGGATGGGAATTCTGATCTTTTGAATTTCATGCTCAAAATTAAAGGAGGAAACAGGCTTAGGAGCTTCCCTTACCTCATAAACAGGTTCTTTGACTGCCGACGAAGCATTCTGATCTTTCTTTTCTTTAGTAGTGGTTATTGCGGACTTAGTAAGCCTTTTTGCTATGAGAGGTTGGTCTTGGCTGTCAAAGTTTCCTTCTTTCTTTCTTGACCTAAGATTGTATCTATTAGAGGTGTAACCAACCTCTTCTCCCTTACCTAACTCATGAATTTGAATTCTCATCAGGGATTCTTCATATGCAGATTGAGTCAAATGGGGAAAAGGAGGAGCTTCTTCAACACAGTGAATCTTGGGGTCAAACTCGTCTATCTCCTCCCCCCTTTCATGAGTAACCAGGTTATTTTGGAGAGGGGTTTGGATCCTTTGATCTTCCCTGTCTTTCCCCTTTGGTTCCCTTGGGAAATCCTGCGGTCCATTGTTATTAGGTCTCCTGAAACCTCTACCATCAGCATTCTGGGGATTTCGGTACATGGGATTCCCTTCTAACTCCCATCTTTCCATTCTGGAAGAAAGTGATTTTAGTACTATAGTTGTCTCATCTATCTGAAGGGGAAGGGGAGAGGGACTGGATGGGGAAGCTTCAGGCCTCTACCTGGATATGTTTCTACCAACAGCATTCCTGATTCGCTTAACAACCAATATGTTAGATTCTACCTCCACGGCTGCATCCTGCATGTGAGCCAGAGTAGTGTCTCTTCTTTCCCTCAACAGGAGGCAGAAATCGAGTTCAAAGGCGCTAGCATAAGTGATCTTTGCAGAGGCTTCAGAGGGTTTTATCTCAACAGGAATTTTATTGTACATTTTATTGAATCTCTTGGAGAAGTCGGAGACAGACTCCC
This sequence comes from Picea engelmannii, assembly GCA_009831015.1. NCBI lineage: Eukaryota > Viridiplantae > Streptophyta > Pinopsida > Pinales > Pinaceae > Picea > Picea engelmannii. The sequence continues at coordinate 29,643 of ML822658.1, read as the reverse complement.
CTTCTTTCCTCTTCAAAGACCCAAACTCTGTCATATAATACATGAAGTATTTTTTATCTCCCCACTGTCTCAAAAAGACACTATCCAAAGCTTTGATCCCATCAATAGATCCAGGGGTCAGAGCCTTGAACCATTTTCTAGCCTCGCCTTGAAGGCTATAGACAAAAATCCTCATCCATACATCTGCATGCATTATAACATTATCATCTGTAAAACTGTAAAAGGATTCCAAGTGTTCTTCTGCAGTTATGTCCCCCTCACCTGTAAACTTGGGAAACTGCTTGAGGTAACCATCTGCTGGGAGGGTGTTGGGAGGCTGCGGTAGCACGAGGGGAGCATACCTAGTGGCTATAATGGCCTCCATTCTGGTCATAGGGGGATTCGCTCCTGCCATAGGGATATTACATGGAGGGGAACTCGGAGGAGAAGGAGCCCGAAAAGGAGATGTTGGGGATGAGCTTTTGAGGGGAGTGGGAAACAATAAGGGATTAAGGGAGAAGGCTAGCAAGCTTAAGCCGACAGATGCTTCTCTTTGTGTAGAAGGGGAAATAGTAACAAATGGAGGAGCGATAGAGCTAGGAGTGGGGAAATCTTCAGTGGTCTTGGGTCTATGCCAAGGTACAGTTTTAGGGGAGAGGGGAGTGACAAGGGTTTCTCCCTCCAATCCCAGACCAGGGGAGGAAACCTCAACAGGAACACTCTCGAAATTCAGGAAATTGAAAACTTCATAAAGTGGTCTGCTAGGAAACTGAGGAGGAGAAAATGGAGTTCTTATAGAAGGAGATGGCGGATTACCTGGTTCGGCGGCGACAACTTCTCCTTCAAATACCTTTCCTTTTCTAAGGACCACCTCCCGATCAGTCTCAGGTGGAGCTAGAGGTAGCTGTGGATGGGACCACATGTGTCTGCCTCTGAAAGCCACAATTGACACGGCAGGTTCGCCACAGTGGAGTCGTCACAATGGAGTCACCAGGTGCACAGTAGCAATCTTCAATGGATCTGATGCCTGATGCACCTTCAGAATCAGAAGCTCAATGTCGTTCAATCCCAGGGAATATTTTCAACTTCGTCCCTGGCAAAGACGCCAGAAATGTTGGCGATGGAAGTCACTCCTAGATTGCAGTAGGAGCAGAGCCCGACGCCCATCAATTTTATGTCATGATAGTTTTTAAGGGGTGATCAAATGGGTAGAGACTCGGGAAGATATCACTCTAATTCAGGGACTAGATTCGGCATGTGAGAAACAAAAGAGGTCTTGATCTAACTTCAGTCAGTGAGGTGATTTGAAAATGAGTAGGTTGAAGACTTGATAAGAGAAGTGGACATACTACCTCAGGCAACAAGCCTTTCAGCAATTTGTAGAAGAAAAACCCTGAATTTGAGATCCTCTAGTTCAGAGTTTCGAGAAACTGAAAGGGGGACTTGACTAGATTCTCCAATTCCAAGTCATTCAACGCTTAAGAAAATCACAAGGACTGATTACAAACAATGAAACTATTACAGTGATCCAATCTACATCATCCTATAACAGTTACAACTCGACTGGATTCTCCAATTCTGAGTCGTTCTAACACAGTGTAAACAAAGACGTGAGAGAAACTGACATTCATAAGACAAGAAGTCTCAAAAGTCCATGCATAACCAGAATAGCAGCGCTTCATTAAATTTTACAACCGGGAGCCTTGCTCAACCATCGATGGATTACAAAATACAAAGACTGAGTTTATATACTCGGAGAAAATCTCCCAACATCGGCGGACTCAGTCATCCGAGGCTTGGTGTCCCTTCAACCAAATTCAGGCGGGTATTCTTGTCAGACGCCCCCTTAACTACGCATGGCTCCTGCAAGGGGAGTAGCTGAGCCATTAAGTGTCGAGCTAGCGTGTGTAGACCTCTTCTAGCTAGTCGAGGACTTGGCATGGCTTCTTTAGAAAAAATGGTACACAAGGCCCTCTCGAGCAGACCGCTTGCCAGATTATCCATACTTTGCACTTAATGCTTGAGGATAGGTTTCAACTACCTCTTCTCATCTTCATTTACTCCAGGCGAAAAACCAGGATCGAGGTTGAAACGGATGGTGCATGGAGATCATGATGATTCTTTCGGTGACTAGACTCGATGCCTTTGGCCCCCTTTTTGCACAGTTGCTTCCTTTCCCAAGTGACCACGGGCTGTGACCCTGAATCTATTCCCAAAGTACTTTTCGACGTTCACGAATAGAAGGAGTTAACCCTTGCTTATTCACAGTTGCGATGAGTGAAATTCCGAGATGGCTCAATCGAGTACCGTGCGTCTCTCCCAGATCTGACGGTCTTGAACTTACTCGGTGATGTCACGGGCCTGGGTTCTGGACGCTCCCGACACCTCACGCATCAGGAATCTGATGGAGCTATTTCTGCGCCTTGGAATCGTGATGGACTAAAAGGCGAGGAGCCTAATCGTGCACCAGGTGTCCCCTTTGGATAAACGGCTGAGACCGCTTCGCAATGTTGTGGGCCCGACTCTGGGTTCTTTCAGCACTCCGGGGTTCAAGGTTTCAAGATGTGAGAAGATGAGGGACTTTCACCCTTCAAACTCCCAAGTGTCGATATGCCGACTAGATCTCGCACTATGTGTCGCTGGAAAATTTTGGTAAGTATACACTCCATTATGTCGATGTCGATGCACTCATTGGGCTTCGACAAATATCGACGAAACATAGAATTCCCTGCAAAAAAAGTTTTGTCCGATCATCAATGGGATCATCAGTGTCATCTTGAACTCATCTCAAACATGAAATGGTATATGGAAAAGCACGCCAATAGAAACAATTTTTAAAAGTGTCAATGAAATGAATCCTGACCATCTGATCATAAGTGAGAACAGATCTTGATCATTGGTGATCCTTCATGACTTGTGCTAAAAAAATGTTAGATATTTTCCAAAGCGCATAAAGCGTTCAAAAACGCGTCGATGAGAGAAGAACCGAGTTTTGTATTTTTGCGATAACTTTTGATTCTGAAATTCATTTTTAAGTATCATTTATACCATTGGAAATGTATCATCAAGATATACAACTTTGTAGTTATAAGTTTTCTACAATGCTTCATCATTTGTTTATTGTTTTTGAAACAAAGCTACAACATGTAAAATTCTTACAGTGTTTTCATGATAACTTTTGATTTCGATCCCTGTTTTGAGAATGCCATATATCATTGGAAAGGTATCATCAAGTGCTAATACTTTTATTTTATAATTTTTTATTTATTTGGCATGGTTTGCTTTGGGTTTGTGAAATAAACGAAATCAGGCTAGGGGAAGTGACTTGCAGATGACATTTTAAGATAAATTAATTGTTTTATCTAATAAAATTGTTGCGAAAATATATTTTTGTTCCTACTATACATTTTTATGATCCAGGTACATGCAAGGGGAATAATTTAGCATGGAGAGGAGAATTTCAGTATTTCATTCTACAATCTGGTAGATTTTTTACAGCTAACAAAAACAAGCATGAGAACAGAGTTGGAAGAGTTGGTAACTAGATCCATGACCATTCCAATTTTAGAAGTGATGTTGGCCCTTGACCGAGTTTTGAGGAAATATTGGTCATGTTTGACCAATTCTGGGACTTTGAAAGGCTGGTCAAAGGTGGAGCATCCAGGTGGAGGAGAGGTCATAGGATCTCACTCTTTTTGTAGGCTTGTGGACCCAACAAAGGGTTTTAGGGTTTATGTAATGGGTTATTGGATGTCATCCCATGGGTTTACCCATGTTTAGGCCTTTTTGCAAATGTATAAATAAGAAGTAGCCAAGCGATGTAAGTATTAGTGTTAGTTATGTGCACAGTATGTTTGTCTTAGTACAAGATATTGGAAGTTGCTTTATGCAATATGGTTGTGTAAAGTAAGACATTATGCTATTAAGGAGTTGGCTCTGTGCCTTGTCCTAGTTTTGGGAAGGAGGATATGGTGTGCAACTCGCAGATCTCTTGTCATCTGCGGAGTTTGGCTTTGTGGATTTTTGCATAGGGGTGGATGAATGTAAGAATCTTGAAAGACTAATAAAGAAGAAGAAGAATTTGGTGGACATAGCCCCACACTAGGGTGAACCACGTATATCCTGTGTCTTGATGTGCTTTGTGTGATGTTGCTTATGTGCTTATTTTCCTAGTGTTGTTGTTGTTATGTATAATGAATACATTTTATGTTGTATTTTAGTGCTTAATGATGTGAATGAATGCTAGATATGAGCTAATGTTATGTGCTAAGTGATTGGAAGTGTTATATCTTGATTGTTACTGTGTTGATCTATAATAAGGGTTAATCTGCGATGTAAATTAGAATCATAACCTAATGCATATTGTTGGCTAAGTTCTTTGTTAAGTGTTGTAATCATAGATCTGTGTCCCAACCTGGTTGTAGACACTTGAGTCCTACAACCCCCCCTACCTCTACCTTGGGTGAGACTTCATCTGCTTCACAGGTGTTGCCGAAAGGGCCAATAGTTAGGGTTTTGTTGCTGCGATGTTGAAGCATTGAACCCTGGGTATGCTCCTGTGCCAACAAATAGTTCTGTTGTCGGGACTTGAAACTGTGATTGATGGGAATTGAAGAAAAGAGAAATCTCTTTGTGTAGATCTATTGTTGTATTGCGCAGTATTCTAATTAACTTGTGAAGATCTGTACTAAGAAAGGAACCTTATCTGAAGAAAAGAGGTAAGATCTTAAAGCTTTTTTCTTTGGTAAAGGTAAGGTAAGTGGAATTGTTTTCTTCGAAAGTATGAATCTAGGTCTGTTTGATAGATTTTGTCCTAGTCTGAACACTAGGGCATAGTTATAAGAAAGAGTTGATCTGAATAAATTTGATATAAATAGAGAAAAATATGTTATTCATATGCATAGAAAGAATTTGTGTACTAATAAGCGGATGCAGGAACCTAGAAAGAATTTTTGCAGATTGGAGGTCCAACAATGTGGTCCCAGTGTGCAATATAGAAAAGACTGGAATTTGTTTAAAATAAAGAGAGGATTGACACTGTGTTACAATTACAGAAGACTGGTACATCTTCATAAAGAATGCCCCCGTGCAGGTCCTATTTGTCTTTTTTGTAAATCCATTGGTCATGAGGTTGAGGATTGTCCAAGAATGATTACTAAAGTTGAAAATATGAACATAAGACAAGAAAACTATAAAGAAGAGACTAAGGATATGTTAAAGAACCATACATACAAATATTCAAAGACTATGTTAGTACAATTAAAAGAAGTAATGGATGATCACAAATACATTAGTTTACCATAGATCCTGAAAGAAAAACAACGCATAGTTATAGGAATAGAAGACTATGTACTAGATGAAGAAACACATGTGAATATTATGCCAGAAAGCACTTGGGAAATTTTGGGAAAGCCTGCTATGATACCTTCATTGGGAAGGATAGGATTGTTTAAAGGAAAGATGATAACCCAGTGTGGAAGAATTACTAAATATACCTATGATTTCTCATGAAACGTCAATAGAAGAGGACTTTGAAGTTATTAGGTTTGTTGAGAACATCGCCCCTTTCCCACTCTTATTAGGAAAGACTTGGATTGAGAAAGATTAGATCAAAAGGCAAGAAGAGGAGGAAGCTACAGAAAAGAAAAAGAAAGAAAGAAGGGATTTCATAACTCGAATAATAGATCGACTGATAGAAGAAAGAGAAGTTGAGTTGAAGAATTAGAATGAAAGAGAAGTAGCTGTCAACTTTGAAAGAGTGCAAGAAGGGTTGAAGGAACTATCCATGCAAAAAGAAAGTATGTCCACCTAGGACCTAGTAATAAAATAGGTATTACCTTTGACCCCTTTGAAAGAACATCAACATTGCGAAGCTACCATGCTAAAAAAAGATAAGAATAAGAATGGAAAGACGAATCCAGAGACTCAGATCATAGGAAAAAAGGCAAGGACGCTCAGTAAGAAGAAATCCAAGTTAGAAAAACTATGGGAAGTTCTAGAAAACACTTTGCAGGAGGTAGATCTGCAGAACTTAAACCTCGTTGGAATAACAAAAATACGCAGAATGGGACTTCTCCACGATGAAGCTATATGACCGTTGGAGGCACTGTGACCATTAGAATGACGCTCCAGAATGACTAGAAACATAGTTATTGCCAGAAAGACCACTATTGGACTGTTGAGACCGTGCCATAATGGACTAATTTGTATTGATTGAGGCATTCCTACCCATTGGAGGAATCTATTATGATACTTGCTTATTTAACCCGTCGGACGCTGCATCGGGACCACTTTTTGCAAACCATGATATACGAGCTAACAAGAACCCATTTTATCACACTTTTCTTTCTAGACCTCGCCATCTGTTTGATTACCTCGCTTGTCCGTTCGCCTACCCGATTTATTTAGTTACAAGTGCGAATGTTGGGCGAACCAAGGGCATTAGAAAAGTTTGTGGAGGATATTCTTGTATACCTCCTGGCTGAGAGGGTCATGTTTGTAGGAATACAGGCATCATCGACTGGTGGATTTAAAGCATCCCCATAGACTAGATGATGTTCTAGCTGGATTGCTAAGAAGAAAAGAAAACACCACAACAATTTGGCTAATGCAAAGTAGATCCTGTCGGTCTTTCTAGAGTACATACCACCTTTAGCTGACACAGTTAGCCATGAAAGTATCCCACATGACTTGGAATACACGTTGATCACTACATACATACTGAAGGGGATACGCATTGTTGGACCCCAGTTAGGACACATTCCATCTCTGAAGAAAAAAAAATTCAACCTCGAAGAGCGAAAGAACTATGCAATGCTCGCACCGCATAGGTACTTGATGAGAATGATTGGGAAGAAGTCGCACATAGTCTCCCAGACATGGATTAAGGAGCTCGCACAATCGAATATCCTGAACGTGATGAAGATCCCTCACTTAGGCGAACATCAGGAGGTTAACACTTGCGTTAAACACCTCCTATCTTCTTACCATGGAGGGTATATGTGGCTTGACAGACGCATCACTATGGATCCGATGGTGATCCACCTCATCACAGGACTGAGCATGCAAGGACCAAACCCTCAACAATTCTACCCAGGGAAGACTTCAGATCACTCCCTAACACAACGCATAAAGGAAGACTATGGCGATGTAGAGAAGGGAAATCAAGGCTACAAGGTAGCCTCCATACAAGATTTCATAGTGCACCTAGCTTGTCATCTTATAGATGGTAAGATCGTCAGAAAGAACCATCCAACACAATTCACTGGATTCGTAGTAGACCTCGCAGGGAAGTGTGTAGAAGGAATCCAAATGAACTTGGTGAGCTACCTCGTCAACGAGTTGGAGAAGGACTTTCATGAAGCACAGGATCAAGGCTACGAATTCCATTCCAATTGGTTACTGATACTAATCGCATTTTTAACTTGGAAGATGTCAGAAGGAGAGACATTTCCAGAAGTTGAGCCATTGGAGCCATTGGTCACAAGGTTCGCCACCTTGTGGTATACAAATGATATGTCAAAGCAATGACATTTGAACTTTGTCTTCCATGCTTACTACCAGCATCTCGAACGTGCTATTGAAGAATTTCCACAAATGATCCTGGACACATTGCACCAGTACAAACTACTAGTGTAGTTGCACATAGACCGACACTTATTTTATATCACTGCGTGTAGGGATGAAATCAAGGAGGAGTTGTAGTCCTATTATAAGTTGACTGACAAAGATTTGGAGGAGATCACCAAAGAATGGCCAGTAGAGTTCCTTGTACTGGTGGAATATGCAGAACTCTCTGACCCCAACATCATTGGAAGTCCCTTGGTCACCTAGGTCGAACATGATGGATAGACTAGCGTGAAGAGAAAGAAGAAAAAGGAGGAAGTGCATAACATAGAAATTGATGAGGAGGACAACGCCTCAGAGGAAAGTAGGCCTGACTCATCTACAGGAGGAGGAGGAGATGAAGTGAACCAATAATAAGGAGGGGAAGAAGGAGAAAATAAAGACAAAGGAGAAGTTACACCACCAAAGGACCCCCCTACATAGGTTGAAACATCACAGAAAATGAATGTTTCCCTATAGAAACCCTCATCAAGAAAGAAGACCTGAGCCAATAATCCTCAATTGAAGAATGTTCTCATAGTGGATGATGTTGATATCATCATCGCAGTCATGAAGGATAATTTATAGGATATCTTGTAGAGACATGAAGCGAAGCAAGAAACATTGTATGAAATAATAGAGAAGCAGCTCAAGGACATACAACAAGCTATCCATTCAAGCCGCACAGTACCTATTGTGTCTTATTCAACGAAAATTGCAGAATTGGGGGATGATCCCACCCAATTATGAAGATTAGGATATACAATAGAGAATTGACTTCATCCAGTACAATAAGAAAAGGAGTAGGCTACAGAAGTCATGAAGCAAGAAAAGGAAGAGGTCTTAGATCAACTTCAAGTTGTGCAGTAGGAGAAAGATGAAAATAGGGTGATGTTCGAAGAGGACAAAGAGAAGATAGAGAAATAAAAATACCAGCTGCTCGGAGAGAAGACTGTGGTCAAAGAGGGAGTGACTAAAGCACTTCGCTCTATGCCAGGCTTGGCATAGGAGGAACTGGAGTCAACCAAGATGCAAGTGGGGAAGCTCACCAAATCCACTTAGCAGTGTCAAGCAAGAGTAATGGAGTTAGAGATCCAAGTAATACCTAGCACTCCATAATAAGTGCGTGATCAGAGGGAAGAAGATGCCAGGAAAGCATTAGAAAGAATCAGGGCATTGGCCTTAGAGTGTAAGAAATTAAGTAATGGTAGTGCATAGAACTATGAGCACCTTGCAGAAGATCTGGAGCTGAGGAAACTGTAAGTACAACTCCAAGAGACACAATAGTAGGCATCCACCATCCATGCATAGATGAAGTTTCTCACTGTAGTTGAGAGGATGAAAATATCAAAGGAACAATGCACAAGCCAACAATAGGTTACTGCCATAAAAATAAGAATCATGGAGGTTACACAGAGACTCTAGTCGATGCAAGACGAAGTCTGCATGCTTTTTGAAGAGATTGAAGGACAAGGCTCACATCTGGAACAAGTGATTACGACAGTGGAACAGTTCCTAGAAGGTCTTGTTATAGAACAAGTAATTTAGGAGTTCATAGAGAAGGAAGCTCTGGCGAAGAATCAATTCAAGGCACCTCAAGCTAATATTGAGGCCTTTGAAGCAGTGTTTCCCAAATCCGAGTGACTCAGGACAAGTCACGGGTGAGTGTTGGGGGCCTGTTGGCTCTTGACCGTGTTTTGAGGAAATATTGGTCATGTTTGACCAATTCTAGGATTTCGACAGGTTGTTCGAAGGTGGAGCACCCAGGCGGAGCAGAGATCACGGGATCTCACTCTTTTTGTGGGCTTGTGGACCCAACAAAGGGTTTTAGGGTTTATGTAATGGGTTACAGGATTTCAGGCCATGGGTTTATTCATGTTTAGGACTTTTTGAAAATGTATAAATAATAAGTAGCTAAGTGATGTAAGTAGTAGTGTTAGTTATGTGCACAATATGTTTGTCTTAGTGCAAGATATTGGAATTTTCTTTATGCAATATGGCTATGTAAAGTAAGGCTTTGTGCTATTAAGGAGTTATCTCTGTGCCTTGACCTGGTTTTGGGAAGGAGGATCTGGTGCACAGCTTGTAGATCTCCTATCCTCTATGGAGTCTAGCTCTGTGGCTTTGTACATAGGAGCAGATGAATGTAAGAATATTGAAATACTAATAAATAAGAAGAAGACGTTGGTCAACGTATCCCCACACTGGGGTGAACCACATATATCATGTGTCTTGATGTGCTTTGTGCGATGTTTTTTATGTGATTATTTTCTTAGTGATGTTGTTCTTATGTATAATGAATACATCTGATGTTGTATCTTAGTGCTTAATGATGTGAATGAATGCTAGATTTGAGCTAATGTTAGGTGCTAAGTGATTGGAAGTGTTAGATCTTGATTGTTATTGCATTGATCTGTAATAAGGGTTAATCTACGAGGTAAATGAGAATCATAACCTAATGCATATTGTTGGATAAGTGTTGTGTTAAGTTTTGTAATCACAGATCTGTGTCCCAGCCTAGTTGTAGACACCTGAGTCCTACAACCCCCCTGCATCTACCATGGGTGAGACTTCATCTTCTTTGCTGGTGTTGTTGAAAGGGCTAGTAGTTAGGGTTTTTTTGGTGCATTGTTGAAGTGTTGAACCCTGGGTCTACCCCTGTGCCAAAAAGTGAATAATTACTAAAGTTTAAGGTACCATATATATTATAATAGCATGAAAAAAAAATATTGTAGAGAATAACAACGGAACAACACAATAGATGAAGCCACAACACCAAAATAATACCTTTATTAATAGGAAACAATGTTCACTTTCCTCTTCGAGGGGGAAACCTCCATCATAGTAATTCTCTATTACAATAGTTCTCAATAAAAAACTTCTCATACCCTCTACTCCTATTTATACTAAATCTATCTATCCAAAACAACAATCTAGAGGAAGATCCTTCTAGAAGCAGAATCTTCTATTAGGTCTTCTTACATTTGACTTATTATTCCTTATTGCTAGGCCTTATTAATATAGTCCTTTATTACATGAAATTATACTATTCTATCTATGTGAGGGGTTAGGGACGTTAGTTCCCTAGCATGCCCTCCCCCTTGAAGAACAACCTTGTCCTCAAATCTTAAGATGAGGAAATTATTGTAGAATGGTGGTTGTCTCCTAGGTGGTGTCTTGTAGAGTTGTATCTTTGCATTGTACTAACACTTCCTTGATGGTGCACTAACAGAGATGACACTCTCGTTGGTCCAAGACTCCTTGTGGCTACAATTATATGGAACCTCCTTCATCCAACTCAGGGAGACTGGTTTTTTTTTGGCACATAGTTCCAACCACCTTCTTTAAGGAGGAGACATGAAAATAGGATGGAGCTTCGAATGACTGGGTAGAGATAACGGGTAGGCCATTGATCCCACTCTGTTTATGTTGGAATAGGGGCAGACCCAAGGTTCACTCCAAGAGAACACCAACAAGCCCTAGCTATTGGCCCTTTCGAAAACACCTGCGAAGTAGATGTAGTCTCACCCAAAGACGCTATGAGGGGGTTTCAAGATAGAGATTTCTACAACCAGGGGAATATCAAGTGGATCTAATACAACAACAAGGCAACATTCATATATCCCTCACCAATATGGATATACCCTACACAGTTATACATCTGATATGATTATAACAATGCAAATAACAATATAACAGTGATAGAGATCAAGGAATCAATCACACACACAACACAAGATGTACGTGGTTCACCCTCTCTCTAGGGCTACATCCACAAAACTGTGCTTATAATTTATTAAGGTAAAGAATACAGTTCTTTTATGTGCTCTCATCTAGCAGATCTTCTTTCTTCTCTCTCTTTCTCTCCCCTTCCTTCCCACCCAGCTGCAGGACTTGACCTTCACACATAACTAAATATCTTACAATACCAGAAGGCTCTCTCACTTATCACTTCTCTCTCTCAATACAATAATGTATCACCACAACAATAGAGCTAGATCAACAACAATATCGTACCAACCCAACCTAGACCCTTTAGACCTCTATTTATACATTACAATCTTTCACCGACATCCCTAGGCCGAAACCTAAGTGCCAAAACCCTAGATACCAAAACCCTATGTGTCTAAAACCCTAGGTCAACTTGAACTACTTTTTCTAGGCTTCGCCAGCCTGTCTTTCCTTCCTTCTCGCGTGGTGCTCCAAAGCATCCAATGGTGGATTTTTCCACTTGCTAATTTGTCCTCGATCCCTCTTCCTTGTTGATCTGTCATCCTCTATCTCCCCATCCAACGAATTTCATTTACATACTTCACTCCATCTTTTCTTCTCTTTTGTTCACTTCGACCCAATGACAGTCACTGTTTCTTTTGTGAAGTTCGATTTTCACCTTGTCTTCCTTGTTATTCACTTCCTTCCATAACCAAGGGCCAACAACCCCCCAACACTCACCCATGACTCGTCCCGAGGCACTTGATATCTGATCCTTCTATTTTAATTTGACTTTGGACTGCGTAGGAGAGCCTTTTCTTTCTTCTCTATGCCTCCTTCCCATCCTTGTGTAGACTGACTTTTCTATGTTTGGTACCCAGTTTCAACTGCACCTGGTACCTATACCCTTTTCTTCTTTCTTTTACTGAGGTCTGCAAGACAGCTGGTTGTCGTAGTACAACTTCAGCTGACTCCCATTCACTAATCCTTCCTTCCACTCTCCATTCAATGTCTTCAGTTGCACAGCTCCCCCTTCAGTAACATAGGTGACCTCATATGGTCCGAGCCAATGTGTCTTGTACTTCCTTGGAAGTTTTGTAAACTTATTGTCATACAACAATACTAAATCACCCTGCTTGAATGCCTTCTTCTTGATGTGCCTGTCATGGTAGGCCTTCTCTCGTTTCTTCTGAACCTACTAATGGAATCCTGCAATAAATCTATCTTCTTCTAGTTCAACCAATTGTGCAAACCTCTCATGAACAGTTCCAATATCATCCATGTCTATAAATGAAGCAATTCATAAGCTTGGCACCAAGTATTCCATCGGGACAATAGCTTCAATACCATAAACCAACTTGAAAGGGGTCTACATTGTTAATTTCTTACAAATGGTTCTATAGGCCCATAGTACTGCAAGTACTCTTAAATCCCAGTCATCCCTGTTCACACTGTAAATCTTTGTCAGTGCGGTCTCCAAGATCTTGTTGAATGATTCAACTGTTCCATTTTCTTGTAGATGTTAAGGGGTACTCTTCTGATGGTGGACTGCAAATTCTTCAGTCAGGGCTTCGACTGTCTTATTGATGAAGTGTGTGCTTGATCACTCATAAGGGTCTTGGGGCATCCAAACCTAGTTATTATGTCATCAAATATAAAACATGTAGTTGTAGTTGCACTACAATCATTTACTTCTCTTGATTCAACCCATCTAGTCAGGTATTTTGTCGCAGTAATTATGTACTATGGTCCTGTGTGCTTTCCTGGTAGGTTTATAGGTCCCACGAAGTCAATGGCCCACTTTTCAAATGCTTGTAGAGTCATCTGCGATGCTAATGGAATTTCATCTCTTCGGGATGGTTTTCCAACTCTCTGGCATACATCATAGGCTCTGGCATAATCTTTAGCATCTCTGTGTAAGGTAGGCCACTAAACGCCAGCTCTCAAAACCTTCTGCACAGTTTCTCTCCCTCCATAATGTCCTCCTGTGATGCTTTCATGAGATTCTACGAGGATCAGTGGTTGCTCTGTCTCCATAACACACCTCCTTAATATCTCATCGGGTCCCATATTATATAGTTGACCAGCTATCAGTGAAAAGTCTGCAACACGCACCACTAGCTATTTCTTCTAGGGAGCTATATACTCACTAGGTGCCATTCTTGTTGATAGGAACTGGACTATGTATGTGAAGTGGTCATCAATATATCTAATGGAGAGAAGTTATGCATACGACAATGTATCCTCCAAACTGATGGGTTCTTCGCCATGTTCCAACCTTGACAAGTGGTCAGGGCCCTTTTTCATTCTTCCTAGCTTAACTATGATCTCAAAATCATATTCTTGAAATAAAAGAAGCCATCTGCATATTTGCCCCCCCAACACTAGCTTGTTGACTAGGTACTTCAGCACAGAGTGATCTTTGAATATTTTAAAGTGTCCTCCCAAGAAGTAGTGGCGCAATTTTTGCAATGCGTACACCATGGCTAATCCTTCTCTCTCAGTAGTGGTGTAATTAACTTCAGCTGTAGATAGCTTCCTACTGGAAAAAGCTAATGGATGGTTGACATCCCCTTCTCCAGGTTGTGCCAATACTACTCCTAAGGCAATAGAAGATGCAGCGACCTGCACATGAAAATCCTTGCTCCAATCTGGAAAGACCAGAATGGGCACAATCACCATCTTTTGTTTCAGTGTGTCGAAGCTCTGCTGGCATTCGTCTGTCCAACCAAAATGATAGTCTTTCTTCAACAGTTTCTCCATCAGTGTTGTGATCTGAGGATATCCTTTAATGAATTTCCTATGATAGCCAGTATGTCCTAGCGCAATGGGCAGTTTTTTAACTGAAGTAGGAGGTGACAAATCAACTATGATGGTGAGTTTAAAGGGATCTACCAGTAATCCTTTCTTGCATACAATATGACCTAATAACACTCCAATTGGTGAGAAGAAGATGCACTTCTTCATATTTAAAGAAATTTGACACTGCCTCCATTTATCCAACATTATCCTTAGACATTCAATATGTTTTTTCAACAAACTGAACACAGTCTAGTCATCAAAATATGCTTCTAAACATTTATGTAAAAAATCTTTGAACGCTTCAACCACCACCCTGGAAAAGATGGCTGGGGCATTTTTCAGTCCAAATGGAATCACTATATATTGGTAGGATCCCCATTCTATGGAAAACATGGTCTTGTGGCGATCCTCCTTGTCAATCTGGATCTGATGGTATCCTAAAAATCCATATGTAAAATAATATACCTCTTGGCCTCCCACATTGTCTAATACTTCATCAGTGAATGGTGTAGGGAAGGGGTCATGCAGACAGGCATCATTCAACTTTCTGAGATCTATGTAGATCCTAATCTCGTCTGTCTTCTTGTCTTGTACCACCATAGGGTTGATCCACTCCAAATCTTTGACAGGTTCAATAATCCCTGCTTCCAGCATTCTGTCGAGCTCAATATTCACTTTTTCCTTATATTTTGGATTCAATTTGTAGGGTATTTGCTTGACTGGCTTCACACCCGGTTTCAAAGGTATCCTCATCTCTCCCTTAGGACCTTTGATACCTTTCATATCAGTGAAATTGGTCGGAAACAAGTCCTAATATTTGTGCAACAACTTTGAAATCTTGTCAATGGTAGAAACATCCCAGTAATCTCGGACATTGGCAAGCTTTGGTGTATCCTCTATCCCAATATTGACTTTTTTAATCTTGATTGGCTAACCAATAAATGGTAGCTCAACTCTTGATCCTTCCACATGTCTTTCTCCTTCTGTTTCAATGATGTTTAACTTCCTGGGATCATCATCATCGACAATGATGTTGTAGAAACTCTATAATTTTTGGAGAGGCACATTCCATTCGTCCTCTTATTGTTCAATAGGGAGGCTAGATGCCTCTTCAAATACCTTCTGTCTCACAATCTGTAATACTTGGTCTACTGAAGGATATTCACTTTCAAATAAAAATGTGGTTACATAATTTTGAATCATACCTTCCTAGTCTATAGTGATGAGGCGCAGCTCCGGTTGAAGGTACCAGTTGATAGGGGTTGTGTCCAGCGTGTTAATGAATTTGTGCACCCATATTTCTCAGGGAATTTCACTCGAGGCATCTTCGTAGATATGCACATGGTATTTTTGGAAGCTTCAACCTGTGTACCTTGCTTCGCATCCTTCTACTTGTGCTAAGAACCATGCTATCATCAAAGTTTGGCATTGTACCCAGTGTTGATTAAGGTTGGTTGTCATTGATGTCAACCCTTGAAGAAAGACCCTTAGCACAAAGGTTTGGGTAATGGACCTAATAGTGTTTGATGTAAATATGACTCATTATTTTTTTTCATGGTTGATAAGAAGTAAATATGGATGAACTCCAAAGTGGTCCCCTTATGGTGAAAGCCCTCACAGGAAGACGCTTTGTGGAGTAAGAGAACCCATGCTTAATT
>ML822658.1:0-13788 GCA_009831015.1 Picea engelmannii | reverse complement strand
ATTGATGAGGGATTTTGGTTGAGGTACATGTTGAGTACATGGTTGAGGCAAGTAGTTGATGAGTTGGTGCACATACATGAGGTGTATAGTTGATGATGTTGGTACATATTGATGAGTCATAGTTGATGAGTAGTTGACACATGATTGGTACTTACTTGGCACATGGTTGGATGCACTTGTTTATGGTACAGGTTGATTACATGTTGGTGCATGGTTGATACACTTGTTTATTATATAGGTTGATTACAAGATGGTGCATGGTTGATGCACTTGTTTATGGTACATGTTGATTATAGGTTGGTGCATGGTTGATGCACCTTTTTGTGGTATAGGTTGATTACAGGTTGAGGTACAAGTTGATGCATGGTTGATGCATGGTTCAGATTTATTGGTACAGGTTTACAATGGTATATCTCACAGTGATAGTGTGACAGTGGTTCCATCATTCTACTTCTACTTCAGGGTGGCAGGACGGAGCAAGGACAGGTGGTTGTAGCCACCTTCCGATTGTAGCCAGAGAACATTGGGGGTTGTAGCCTCCTTCTGGTTGTAGCCAGAGATTTGGGGAGTTGGAGCTTCCCTTAGGTTGTAGCTTGAGAAACTAGGGGGTTGGAGCCTCCTTCGAGTTGCAGCTAGAAAACAAAGGAAGTTGGTGCTTCCAATGAATGTAATTCTTCAAGACATAAAAGAAAAAGCATTCTGTGGTTTTCTCTCGATTTGGGTTTCCACGTAAAACACTGGTATATTGTGTATGTGTGTGATTGTTTATTTATTACTGCTCATTATTGGATAATAATTCTACATTGATATAACATTTGAAGAAAAAGGATTATAATTACATTATTACTAATTCACCCCCCCTCTCAGTAATCCAACACCCAGTCTGTAATATTGCTTTTATGGGTTCTCCACCATATTGCTGGTGTGTCTTTCAGGGCCTCATTCATTACTAAAAACCTCTATTGTGTTGGTACACTTACCTCAAAATATGATAGGAAGGCTTCTAAAGGGTTCAAGCCATCAAATGTGGGTAAGTTACTAACTGTTGTGCCGATCCAGTGAACTTCTCTAGTTAATCTGGCACATCTTCTGGTAGATACTTCATACATCTGGTTCTTCTGGTTCTCCAATTCTTTTTCTGAATCCGATGAACATGCGTTGTCACTTCGCCAGCTCAGATTCACATCGACTGTAGGGTTGATGTAATCCTTTTGACTGGCTGTCAGTTTGTATATGTTTTCCAATTTTTATGTGTGGTCTTCTTCACTGATGGGCTCTGTATATCGCAGACCCTCATCTGGATTTAAGGGTACAATGACCCGAAGGCCATCTCTTTCAATTTCATACATATTTTTTTCATATCAACCACTGTGAAGTTATCTAAGGCCCAATCAATTCCTAACAATGCAGGGTAAGGGCAACTGTCATCAACAATTTCAATTACCTCAAAATCTACGAACATTCTCACTCCATCGATATCCACAGGGACATGTTCCAATCTACCAAAGGGGCTGACAGCTTGCTGGTTAGCCATCCTAAGCCCGATAGGGGAGTAGATCAACTTCGATTTCCCCATCAGTGCCCAAGTTTTCTTCTTCATGACATTGACCTCCAACCCTAAGTCGAGGACCACATAGTCTATATCATACTGTCCTATTTGAGAATTCAAGTGTAATTCTTTATTTCTCCTTCTCCTTTTTTTGATTAGATGTACTGCCCTATTTAGTGAGGGGTCTATCTTTCCTAGTTCATACTATATGATTAAGTTTTGTAGATCTTGTACAACACATTTATCTTGAATCAACTTAACATAGGTGCATACAAATTCCATGAGCTTGCTTACCTCTTTTCCCTCTTATGGCGAAGCAGATTGATCAAATTCCTAAGCCATTCCATATTCTTTTATTTCTGGCTGTATTTTTTATGAGGAACCTTGATCTGCTTTAAAATAATGTATTTCTTCCTCAAAGATTTGTCTTTCTTTCTTTGCATCAAAATTTTCGGTCTTCTCTGTAGCCTTCCTAATACCTGAGTCTTCTTCCATCTTTCCTTGAGTCATTCTATCATCTTCTGTAGTAGCACCTCCTTGAGTAATAACAATGAATTTAGGGCCTTCCCTATGGGGATCAGCATATATCAATTACACTTGTGGATTCTGCTGAGGTCCTCGTATTTCCTGCAACTTAGCTAACATTACAGGACAACCTTCTATAACATGGTCAAACGAGTTGCAGTAGCTGCATGTAGGGAAAGGATTCTGACAATCCCTTTCCAAGTGTCATGGTTGCGTGCAGTTCTAACAGATGATCTATCCTCGGCCTCGAGCCATTCCTCCTCTTTGTCCTCTTCCTCTGTATCCACCACGAGGATTGAAATTTCGTCTTCCTGGGGAGTTATACTGCAAAGTGTTTCCTTCTTGTTGTACTTCACCTTGGATCTTGTATATGTCCCTTGATCTTTCATGTATAAGGTCATAGGCCCTACAATCCCTATCTACGTGCCCCACAGACTTATAGAATATGCAATATCAATTTGTGGGAGTGTGAACATACTTTTTCATGTAATAGCACTCACATTTGTGATGCCTATTTCTACATACTTCACACCAGGGCAAGTTGACTTTCTTTAAGGGGCTCAGTGCTCCTGAGGCCAAATATTCATGGAATAAAGGGAAGTGTTCCTTATCATGGCCTTCTGATCTGCATCTTACACACCATATATATTCTCTTTTGTCCTTCCCCTTGTCTTTCTTCATGTCTTCGACCTGTAGAGACAAACTAGTTAGCTGACTCAAGATCTTACTCATACCTAAGTTGGATTCTCCCATAGGGGTTGATTCAAGCTTCATAGTGATTTCCAATGATTCTGCATATGAAGCAATCTTCTACTGCATCAGGGGAACTCTCATGTGTGGTAAAATGGCATCGATGAACCATTCTTTATTTTGTTCATTTTGGATCTAAAAATTTAATTGACTTGTTAAGGTCTTGAACCTTTGATCGAACTCCCAAACAGGCTCGACTACTTTCTGCTTGATCCCCTTCAGTTTGGTAATACATTGAGACTTTGAATTAAGTTTCTTGAACTCTGCAATCAGTGCATTCTTGATCTTTCCCAGTGTCTTAGGCTGTGCAAGTACTTGGACAAGCTTCATGTACTAACTCAGTGTGTGATCCCTTAGAGTGGTGCTGAACTGGGTCCTTTTAACAACTTCATCAATGACATTTTTAATATTCCATACGACTTCGCACAAAAACCAATGTTGATCAAGATATTCAAATCCATCTCCCCTAAATATAGGGATCCTCATCTCATCTTCCATAGAGCTACCTAGGTTTCCTATCTAAGTAGATGTTGATCTGCTAGTAACAGTACTCTGAGGACTCTTGTGGTTTTGATTATTTTGATTACCTAGTGCTGTTGAAATAATAGGAGGATTATACTTACTTCAACAGTTTGCGCAGTTCCTGAAGTTCCAGGCTCTTTTTGGCGAGGTTATTCAACTTATCCTTCCTCTGTCCTAGCAAGTTCTGAATGTTCTCCATCTATTAGATCTACCTTTTCTCCACTGTAGAAACCCTCTTCCCTATAGTTTTGTTTAAACAGGTTCTCAAGGTGAACCCCTCTGAATACTCTTCCACTACGCATATGTCCATCTTTTGTGTCGCTGTCGCTGTCTTAATTCTTGAACATTATCCTTTTTGGATCCATCCAATCTATTGTATCTTCAAGATGTTCTTCTCATGCAACAACATATTGAGTCTCAACTTCAGGAATTGTAAAATTTTTCCTATGGGTCCCTTAAATAAATATCTTTCAGCTTGGTTGTATGACTCTACTTTGTCACAAAAAACTCTGTGATGTACCCTCCAATGGTACTATCAAACTGTGATCTACTGCTCGTAATATAGCGTTATCAACTCTTTTGACCTTATTGATCAACTCCGACATCCAAACCATAGGATCTCTAGATTTGATCTTGAACTAGGTATCTACTAGTCTATCCAACCACTCGGACAAGTCCTGATGGATTCCTCCAAAGAAGAACTCATGAATGTCGGTGAAGATGTATCTTTGTAGCCAATCTTCATTACTTAGCTTAGGGTTCTTATTATGGGCTTCAGTGAAGTCCCTCTCTTGATCTTCTATCCACTTATGAATCTTTGTCTTCGATGGGAACCACCTTGACATTCCCTCACAAAGATTCCAGTCCCGACAACGAAACCATTTGTTGGCACAGGGGAAGACCCAAGGTTCACTCCAAGAGCGCACCAACAAGCCCTAGCTACTATCCCTTTCGAAAACACCTGCGAAGCAAATACAGTCTCACCCGAAGAAACTATGAGGGGGTTGTAGGACAAATATGTCTACAACTAGGGGAATATCAAGTGGATCTAATACAACAACAAGGAAACATTCATATATACCTCACCAAGCTAGATCTACCCTGCACAGTTATAGATCTGATCTGATTACAACAATTCAAATAAAAATATAACAGTGACAGAGATCAAGACATCAATCACACACAAAACACAAGATGTACTTGGTTCACCCTCTCTCTAGGGCTATGTCCATAGAACTGTGATTATGATTTATTAAGGTAAAGCATATAGTTCTTGTTTGCGCTCTTAGCTAGCAGATCTTCTTTCTTCCCTCTCTTTCTCTCCCCTTCCTACGCACCTAGCTACAGGACTAGATCTTTGCACACAGCTGAAGATCTTACAATACCAAAAGGCTCTCTCACTTAGCACTTCTCTCTCTCAATACAATAATGTCTCACCACAACAATAGAGCTAGATCAACAAAAATATCATACCAACCCAAAGTACCAACCCAACCAAGGCCCTTTAGACCTTTATTTATACATTACAATCATTCACCGACAACCCTAGGCCAAAACCTAGGTGCCAAAACCCTAGGTGTCTAAAACCCTAGGTAAACTTGACCCACTTTTTCCGAGCTTCGCCAGCCTATCCTTCCTTCCTTCTCGCGCGATGCTCCAAAGCATCCAATGGTGGATTTTTCCACTTGCTGAGTTGCCCTCGGTCCCTCTTCCTTTCTGATCTGTCATCCTCGATCTCCTCGTCCAACGACTTGCATTTCCATAATTCGCTCCATCTTTTCTTCTCTTTTATTCACTTCGACCCAGTGACAGTCACTATGTCTTTCGCGAATTTCGCTTTTCACCTTTTCTTCCTTGTTCTTCGCTTCCTTCCATAACCAGGGGCCAACACTTGATAACGATATAATGACCATAAAATTTGTGTGAAATATTTTGACAATTTTCATATTTGAGTGAAGTCTTCTTCTAAGGTTGTAGTCGAACAAACACCTGGTCCCCTTCATTAAATTGTCAATCAGAACAAACTTGATCTACTTTTTTCTTCATTTGATTTTGAGCCATGACCAAATTGTCTTTGAGGACACAAAGAATAGCCTCTTGGACTGTAATTTTTTGTCAACCGCTTGAACCTTCGAAACCCTTGACATGTATGAGAGAATTGATGATAGCTTTGGACCACACACTTCTTCAAAACGAGTCATGCGAGTAGTTGTATGGTAAGAAGTGTTGTACCACCATTCAACTAGGGGTAACCACTGATCCCACCTATTTTTCCTCTCAGATGAAAAACACCTCAAATATGTTTCCAAACACTTGTTTACAACTTTAGTCTGACCATTCATCTAGGGGTGATAGGCAGTGCTGAAATGCAATTGGGTGCCCTGTAGCTTGAACAATTCTTGCAAAAAATTGCGAGTGAAAGTGGGATCTCTGTTAGAAACAATAGAATTAGGCATGCCATGAATATTGAAGATATTATTCATGAATATTTGAGCCACTTTGGATGCGGTGAAGGGTGTTGAAGATCACAGCAATGTGCATATTTGGAAACATGATTGATGACCACCATGATGATTGAATTATATCCTTATTTAGGTAAGCCAACAATTAAATCCATAGAAATATATCGCCAAATAGCAGGGGGGATCAGGAGAGGTTGGAGTGTGCCCAAATATTTGATTGTTTCTCCTTTGTTGCATTGACATACATCACATTCAGCCACAAAGGTGAGAATGTCTTCTTTCATAACATCCCAGAAAAAATAACATTTGACCTATATATAAGTTTTGGTAAACTTTGAATGCCCAATTATGGGTGAACCATGAAGTTCAAAAAGCACCGTGGATCTAAGTTGTGATTTCTTGCATAAATACAAACGACCTTTGTAGCGAATCTCTTCATTGTTCCAAGAGTAACTTGGATAAGCTGGAGAATTGTGTTTCAATTGGTGGATCATGATAGAAATTTTGGGGTCTTGTAGCCATTCCTAATGAACAACTTGGAGCCAATATGGTACAATGAAGGAAAGGGAGAAAAGGGACCTGTATTCTTTATAATTCTGGGAAAGAGCATCCACCACTACATTTTCCTTTCCCTTCTTGTAAATGATCTCATAGTCATATCCAAATAGCTTGGTCACCCATTTGTCTTGCTCGAATGATGAAATTTGTTGTTCCATAAAATACTTGAGACTCTGATGATCAGTTTTGATTTGGAAGTGTTGAACCAATAAATAAGGATGCCAGAGATACACAACATGCATAATGGATAACATTTCCTTTCCTAGAAGCATCACATTCCAATACGAATGTCCTCGTGAAGTCTGTAAGTGCTAGGATAGGGGTAGAGCACATAGCATCTTTCAAAACTTGGAAGGAGTGATCCACAATTGGAGTCCAAGTGAAAGCATTATTTTTAAGGAGAGAAGTGACAGGAGTTGCAATTTTTCCATAATTTCGAACAAACTTTCTATAATAGCTCATTAAACCTAGAAATCCACACAAGATCTAAAGAGTTTTAGGGTGAGGCCAATATTGCATAGCTTCAATTTTCTTGGGATCCACTTGGACACCATCCTTTCCTACAATATGACCCAAGTACTCCACTTCTGAGTCTCCAAAGGCACATTTAGATTATTTGAGGAAATATTGGTTCTTTGAGAGTAGATGGAGAACTTGATTCACATGGGAGATATGGGAGGTCCAATTTTTACTATAGATGAGAATATCATCAAACAAAACTAAGAAAACATGATGGAGAAAAGGATGGAAGACATGATTCATAAGACTTTGGAAAGTGGAGGGAGAATTACACAAGCCAAAGGGTGTTACCAAGAACTCATAGTGACCCTCATGAGTCGAAATGCAATCTTGGAAATGTCTTCTTCTTTCATATGTATTTGGTGGTATCCAAAATGTAGATAAAGTTTGGTGAAGTACTGAGCACCACTCAATTCATCCAAGAGGTCATCAATGACAGGAATGGGTAATTTGTATTTGATTTTGATTTTGTTGAGGGAGTGAAAATAAGGACACATGTTCCAAGTACCTTCTTTTTTGAGTACCATTACCACGGGGGAAGAATAGGGGCTGGTACTAGGATGGATAACACCCGCTTCTAGAAATTCATGAACAATTGTCTCAACTTCATTATTTTCGGAAAAGGTATGACGATAAGGGAAAACATTGGGAGGAATATTACCCAGTATGATAGGGATGGAATGGTCATGGACTCCATGGGAAGGGGAAAGTTTTTTAGGAGTGGTTAAAAATATGTGCTGGCAGGAGAGGATAGATTGGAGGTCAGGATGCACAGAAGGTGTCTCAACAGCATGAATGGAGTGCAATTGGGAAATAATTAAAAAATGACCCTTTTTTAGGATATTTTCCATGCGATGGGAACTAATAATCTTAGGGGAGCCTAATGTGAACTTATATTGTTGTCCCTCCTATTGGAATTGCATGGTTAAGTCCTTAAAATCCATGATAATGGGACTGAGAGTGCATAACCATTCAACACCAAGAAAAATTTCACAACCACCCATGTCTATAGAAAATATATGGGATTCGGGTGATACTGACCATTTTGGAGACGCACATTTTCATAGCATCCCCCACATTTCATGGAACCTCCATTATCAACCATGATTTGAAAATTATTGACAACATGAATGTAGCAATTGAATTCTCGGAAATGTGTCTATGAATAAAATTATGGGTGCTATCATTGTCCACAAGGATGATGACTTTCCTGTTTTTAGTGAAACTAATTAATTTGAGAGTTTGGGGAGCATAGAAACCAGGAAGGGCATTAAGTGAAATCATCGGGTAAAATTCTAGTGTATCAGAGGGTGGGGTCAAATCATAGGGTGATGGTAGTTCCTTCGTAAGTGTAACAACAAGCTTGTATTCAGAAATATACTCAATCACAACCATAAAAAGCTTATGTTCCTTACAATTGTGACCTGGAAAATATTTGTCATTACAATTATAACAAAGACCCTTCAGTTGACGTTCAACCATTTCAACACTTTTTAATTTTTGGATCTTGAGGGGAGTTGCAGGTGGGGAGGAATTTGTGGGTTTAGGGAAAGGATGAATGATGGTTTGCAGATCTAGGAGGAGAAAATATGTTTTGCTTCCTTGTCTCATTGAGTAGCTTCCAACCAATTCTAGGGGCATGCCATTAGAACATGGGCACGTGTTTCATATTGTATGCCACTAATAAAGCATTCCCTGAAGAAAACATCTGACATGCCCTTTGTTCTGAAAGACAAGTGATAAAATGAGAAAATAAAGTATTCCACTATCCTAGATTACGTCAACTTGTTCAAACGACCTAAATGGTGGGTGTCTAAGTCAAATAAATCAGAAAGCTCTGCCACAAACTATGTCCAAGCAACATACCCTTGGCGGGCCTTTTTTCACCATTGCCACCATTTCCATCATTACAGATCCAGATGGAGGATACCATAGTGAAGCTTGGATAAATCATCAACAATTCCATGCAATGAAAAATAATGTTCCATTTGGGTTACCTAGCTTGTTGGATCTTATCCATCAAATTTGTTCACCTCAATTCTAGCAGGGCAGAGGTCTGGATAAAAGTGGGTAGTATGAGGAACTTGGCAATGGGAAGATTCGTGGTCATCCTGGTAGGATGGAACGCCCCATGCCGTGTTTAAGTGTGGCTTTGATGTCTTTGAGGTATTTGAGGTCTTTTATGTCGACACATTGGTCCTGGAGGGTTTTAATAGAATAATTGATTGAGCTAAGGTTGGCTTTGATATTCTTAATGTAGTCCTTGTTCTAGAGGTTGTAAGGAACCAATGTATTGAGTTATTGGGCTCAGGTGTTGGCCATTTGGAAAAATGGTTAGGAAAATGGGATAGGGGGGACACAAGGGGTCAGGACCACAAAAAAATTGTGTCAAAAATGATAGGTACCACTAGAATCAGGGAGAAGAGAGGAATCCAATGGGATAGGTCTCAGGTACTATAGAGTATATTCTCGAGTTTTATTCTCATTGGAACTATAGCAGCCAGGTGGATGATTGGTTTATCTACGAAGGGATTCAGGAGATCTAGGTTGATCTGTATTCAAGTGTTGTCTGATGGGATACCACTCAAACGGGTACCAACAAGGGTTACAAGGGTGTCCAACACTATGTGCTTAAGTACCACTTGTAGTTCCTGTGTGTATGCTTCCCCTTCCATGGATTTATGTGTTGAACGATAGATCTTTGTAGCTTTAAGATGTCGGAATACGTCTCTATCCTAAAAAAAATTAACCCACAATTTGTTGCCAAGGAAAGTGCTCTAATACCACTTGTAAGGTATCAGATCTATTATAATAGAATGAAACATAAATATTGCAAAGAATAACAATGGAACGACACAATAGATGAAGCCACAACACCAAAATAATACCTTTATTGGTAGGAAACAATGTTCACTTGCCTCTTCGAGGGGTCAACCTCCAATAGAGAAATGTTCTATTATAATAATTCTCAAGACAAAAATTCCCATATCCTCTACTCCTATTTATACTAAATTTATCTATCCAAAAGAACAATCTAGAGGAAGATCCTTCTTGAAGAGGAGGCTTCTATTAGGTCTTCTTACATTTGACTTATTCGTCTTTATTGCTAGGCCTTATTAATATTTTCCTTTATTACATGGAATTATATTATTCTACCTACGTGAGGGGTTAGGGAGGTTAGGTACCTAACACAAAGATTCAAGAACAACTCAACCAAAGTTCAATGTGTCTAAAATAAATGAAAAATAAAATTAAATATGCATGCATGAGGTTGCTAAAGAAAGGCCAAAAGGTTGAATTATTTAATCAAGGAAAGATTTATGAGGAAGAACATGCATAAATTGAAGTCAACAGTTAATTGAAGATGTGGCTAAATGCATGGATTTTCGCATGGATGATTCATCAAGACTTTTGTTTACTGAAGATACAAATTACATGAGAAAATTGGCATGACTTTTAATCAAGTCAATTTTATTTTCATTTCATAATTAAATTAGTTTTTATCTTATAAATACTGAGATCAACCTCTTAGTAAGGGGTCTTTGATATATGGAACTATTTTCAATATATTTTTTATCTCTGGATGGATTTCAAGTGGAAAGTAACTGAATAATTATATCAAGGTTGAATTCAAAAACTCTTTGGAGTCAAGACATTGTGGTTTGCTTAATCTTTGTGTGTTTATTCATTATTGTTTATTATTCTACAATTGATTAAATACTACAGGACTCTAGTAATAATTTCAATACTTTTAAGCTATCTTGGTTGGTTGAATGAATTGTTGGATACTTACGATAAACCGTTATTTTCTTTATTTGATAATATTCTTTTATGTTATCTGGGATATGGTTGAATTATTTCAGAATATCTTGCAATTAAATGTTATCTCTTTCTGCCATTAATTAGTTATTATTTCCTATATATTATCTGATGAATAATATATTCTTAGTGGAATTCTTTCTTCAGGAATCTAAAGTCTCGGATAGTTTTCATTGATTGTTGCCACAATTTATCCTCAACATAGATTTCTCCAAATTCTTTAGTTTCCTCATTTACAATAGTAGATATACTTAAAACAAAACAAAAAAACAATAAAATGAGTGAAACTGAGTAACTTTTAAAGCCCATCGAAACTTGTCAGACTATCAATCCACAGAATCACGCTACTTTAAACAGAGAATAATCTAATTGGGCCTCATCTTTGGGTGTGATTCCTACTGTTGAGACAAAGGGAATAAAGGCCCCTCAATATAATTGGCACTAGAAGGAGGGTCTAGATGACAAGTCATCCCATGTGGAGCTATCCTTATAAAATGTATTAACAACCCATGGCTCCTATCCATATTCATGCATGGGACCATGCTTTTAGTCTCCTGAGACCATTGCATGGTATCCCAAAAAATACAGTATATCTCTTGTTTGAAATAAAATTTGATGGTGAAAAGAAGACCCCTGCATGTAGGCATCTTAGTGAATTTAATCTTACATGTAACAATATAACGGTTTTCAAGATGTTGAACTATGTAGATTATTTACTCTCACATTGGAAGGAAGAATTATAACTATGACTATGATGAGATATGTGTTAAACTTAATAAAAAATGGAAAATGAAAGATGAATCTTTTGATAATTTTTATTAAGGGGTGTATCGATTTATGATAGATTTTTTGAAAGTGACAAACCCTCTATATCTGAATTTATTACCTTGTGTTCCTATTTATTTTCCTTTCTTGAAGAGGAAAATTCATTAATGAGTAATGACAAGGATACAAATTATCAAGAGTATCCTCCACTAGAATTTCTTATATAATCATGTCATGAACAAGGTAATCAAGAAGACAATGACTATGAAGATCTTAATGATCTGGTAGAAATTCGTAGGAAAATAAATCAACCTCTAGATGATTTTCGTCAAAGATTCATGCAAATTTGTTGTAGGTTTTCTGAAAATAATAGACCTCCCATCCAACAAATCCTTGATTAGTTTACATACCTTCTCTTTTTCCCTAAAGATGATGGTGTACTCTCAAAAAAAAGGAAAATTTGCATCGTCTTGATTGTTTCCCACATGATATTGCATTCTCACTATTTCTTGAGACAGATTCATTACAACTACCATTAGAAGAAGTGGAATCACAAGAAAGAAAATGTTTTCCCCTTATTGAAACTAATGATGTGGAATTCATTAACTTGGGAAATGTTATAGAAAAAGACAATATGGAAATTGCAAACACCTCTAACTTGTAAGAAGTTATTTTTCAGGATTTTGATCCAGATTTGCATAACAAAATTTCAGCCTTTCCACAACATGAATAAATTATTCCAATTACTGAAATATCTCATGTTAATCTTCAGGTCTCTTGTTTTTAACAATCTGATTTCAAAGAACATTTTGAAGATAGTATTTTAAAGGATGATTCCAAACTAGTTTTTAATGACAAATCAATTTCCAATGTTGCTTTAAATTTGATCAATGATTTAACATCCAAGGAAATAGAGTCAGTATGTTCCAATGATGATCATGAACAGTGGGAAGAGAATTAAAAAGACATAATTTTTGAACTATAGTCTTTCATTGAAACAAGTAAATTTACATTAGAAATTAAAAGTGAATAGACCAAACAGGTTAAATCAACTAAAGATCAAAAGAATAATCAATATTTTTTTGTTTGTGAAAATTATGTGGCTGAACAAATCAAGTCAATTTCAGAATTTGAAAACTTTTATGAACTCTACTTAGATTTATTTGATTCATCATCTTGTCATATAGTTGACCCTTCTTTTGGAAATAAAATAAAGAGTGATGCAGGAAAGTAGGAATATTTCCAAACATGGATTGATCAAACATACGATAAGAGTAGATGTCAATTTAGTGCGTATCATTTTGATAATTCCTTGCAATCAAAATTTCTTGAAAATAAGGAAACAAAGTTTGATTATGATAGTCCTATTTTTTATGATAATGTTTCTTTGCAGGAATTCAATTTGAGATTTGATATATCATGCATGGAACTAATTCAACCTGAAAAATGATGATATTTTTGAAAACATAGAGCAAGGAGTACCAACATAATTTTCATCTCATCATGGAGGGTAAATAATAGAAATCCACCCCATCATCATACATAATGGCAGAAGAAACAAGTTGAACCAAGAAGAATTGTCAGTTGGATTTATTTTGGAATTGAAAACTAATGTCCATGAGAAAGTAAATCAGTTATATTTGCATTCCTTTTTAATACTCCATCATTTCCAAAAAGGTTTTAAATATATCATTGGAGACTTCTTGGAATTATCTTTTGCCAATAAATTTTCTCAAACCAATAAGTGTACATCACTTTTTGTTTTGAAACAATTGTATAACATTTTAATTCTTTCAATCAAACAATACCTTATGCCTCAACTGCACAAACCTACACAGTTCCTTGATAGCGTGATTAATAGTGAGGTAATTAAATGGTTACATTGGATTTATGATTTCACATAGTATTGGTTGAGCCATTGCACGTTAGGGTAAGAGTAACTTAGTTTTATTTTTGTTTTCATTTCTATTTTTTGAATAAGATGTTTGCCCAATTTTGGTTTCTTGAATAAAAGCCATCATATTATAATTTGGTTATGATTTTCAATTTTTTTACATAGGATTTTTATTTTTTCATTATTTCAAGAATTCACCTTAGAATTGATTTTAGTTATGTTTTGATTTCACATTTACTTAGTTTTACTTAAGTTTAGTTATTTTTTCTTTTTTATTGTTGTAAGATTTCATTTTTATTTTCATAGTTGATTTTCATGATTCCTACTTTGCATGTTTTATTTTGTTTTTGTTTTTCCATAAATCATTTTTAGGGGATGTTGAGTTTTCATCCTCTGGTCTGTGGAACATGACATTCTAGTTATCT